>JAQIXC010002638.1:0-10462 GCA_034697605.1 Metabelba pulverosa
CGAGAGCTTATCGGTGTATGAGAATGACCATAGAATTGGTCGAAACTTAAGTCCACCACTAATACCATAAGCGATGGTCAACAGAGCTGCGAAATCTTAAGTATTAATTACTTATAAAGTTATTAAATATGTGTTCGCGCGGCTACAAAGACCTCAATTTAAAAATATAAAGTTATTTTTAATATATATACAAATATTACAGCAAAGTATACAGTAAATCTAAGTAATGAAATAAATTCCAGCATACTCTTTATATAACTGTAAAATACTTAAGTAATGTTTGTGTCAGTTAGAAACTTGTTGTTAATCAAAAAGTATCCGTACAACTTTTGCGAGATGTCGAGTTACTTTGCAAGTACATATGAGCTTGACACTACTAACCTTGCGGTTTGTTTTTAACTAGTTCTAAATTACATGATCTAGTCAATACTAACAGAAATTAATTAAATCAATTAATATGTATTTTAAGTTTAGAATAAGTTAAACATAAATAAATAAAATATTACATTATTATAATATAAATGTGAACAGTAAAAATAAATTTTAATGGTAATTGAGTTACAGTACAGTACAATTGATCAAATATAATTGTATGATATTTCTATTATCAGGCATTTATATTTATTATTAAGTTAATATTGTATGCTAAAGTAATAGCAGAAGTGTTCTTAGTAATAAATTATAAGTAAAATATAAGCCATTCGTGCTATTTAATATTCGAGCTTGCCATAGCTTACTTTATTTTAAACGTGAGTATTGTTAAGATTAAACTTGTAGTAATGTAAAACAGAGTTTAAAAAATTATTAGTTATTAAACAATTATTCAATATTACACCAAGTTTAATTTTCAAAATATGGTAAATAACAGTTTAAATAGTAAAATTTATTAATTAATGACAAATATGTTAAATCTAATACACAATAAATATAGTATATCATTTGTTAGATAAATCTAAAGTATAGTTTATACCTATTAATTTTTAAACTCAATTTTACATTATTACAAGTTTAATCATAACAATAATCATGTTTAAAATAAAGTAAGTTATGACAAGCGCGAATATTAAATAGAACGAATGGCTTACATTTTATTTATAAAATATACTGAATACAATTTGTAATAAAAACCTATTTATTTTAAAATCAAAGAAAATTCCAGTATAAGTTTAACAAATGAATATAACAACATTACTTTTGTTAAAATAAACTAACATGATTCAATCTGGCAAAGTTGTATTTACGGCTCAGTGGTCAGGCGGTAACGAGTCCCGCGACCGGACAAGTCCGCGATTACCGACTCGCTGGACGAACCGCCAGGTGTAGTGCTGGAGCGCGCACTCGGACGCGCACTTACCCACCACTTCAAAGCGGCCGTATATTCCGGTCACACCTATGAGGCCATCGCCGGCACACGCGCTCTGCTCGTCGGCCGCGAGAAACCCAATACTCGAATACGTATCGCCGGCGCACTTGCCATCCGATATGATTGCGGACTCGTAGTATTGAACATTACCTTGATGCATTTATATATTGATAAAATTTATATTGCAATAATTAGTATTTACTTCTCATTTTTCATGTATTTTAATACTAACTTAATATACACTGTTTCCAATAAATAGCACGATCTCTTAAACCGCATTTTCTCGGGAACGGGTTGGCCGATTTGGACGAACTTTAATTCAATTTTCTCAGAATCCATCCACGCAACTTTTGGCCAAAGCAATTTTGAATACGTTGACTAATTTAGAAATTATCACAGATAGTCATTTCCATAGAACATAATGGGCACAAAATAACATGTTTGTTTATTTGCAAAAAAAACTAGTAAAATTCTTAAATATTTTATAACCATATTAAAATAATTTAAGTTTTAAAGCAATATTAGTTATTTTATAAACCATTAAATAATTAAATTGCAAAAATTAGCAAGTAAAAATTTTACACATTTTAACATGCAAAAAAGCATGTTCAGCGATAATTTCTAAATAAGTCAACGTATTCAAAATTGCTCTGGTCAAAGGTTGCGTGGGTAGATTCTGAGCAAACTGAATTAAAGTTTGTCAAAATCGGCCAACCCGTTCCCGAGAAAATGCGGTTTAAGAGCCCGCGCTATTTATTGGAAATGGTGTATATTATGTTATCTACAATAATAAAACTTAATAATATTAATAAAATTTTAAAAAATAAATTTTCGCTTTATTTTATTTGTTTAAAAAATGCTGAGAATAATTAGGTATGAAACAATTGTTGCGTTTTAACACGTAGATTTTTTTTATTGGTTGCCGTGTGAGATCAAATAGCACGTATTATCTAACTGGTAAACGAATTGTGGATTAATGTACATAGCATTGTTGACAGCGAAACCCCGCCCTCTAGGCGTAACATATATTTATTACTGATTTTATGGAAAAAAACCCATTTATACTCATTTTGTATTGAAAACTAATTATTACTACTTTTCTCACTTGTGACGTCAACACTCTTTAAGTTCAGGATAGACAGCACTCTATAAGAGGGCTGTCGGACTGCTATGCAGTTCGTAGTGTGATTTGGGCTGAACGAGGAGAGGGCTGACGGCACTCATTCCCAGCACTCACGACATGTGCTGTTTGTTTACTTTAATTCAACAATTTGTTAATTCAGTTTTTAATTGTATTTAAATCTATTTTTAATCTAAAGTGTCATTAAATGAATTTGTATTTTAATTGAAATTATAATTGTGTTTTATGTTTGTGTTTTAAGTGATTTTTGAAGTGTGTATTGTGTTTGTGCTAAGAGTGCAGTCATTGTTGCGATTTCATCGCAACTCACAATTGGTTTTAGCCGTTTCTGGTCGAGAGTGGGTCAGTTCATACCCAGGTCTCTCTGGCCTCTGGTCAGGTGCGAAGTCGTAACTTAGGTCGGGGAAAAGGAGGTCGACCGACCGACGCGTTCCGCCCCGACACGACCTGATAAAGCACCGGCATCCCAGCGCCGGTAGCTATCAAAGAGAAGCCGAAAACAAACACCTGTTTCGAGTCGTCAGGCAACTGAAGAGACGACCAACGACTGCCGCTTATCAGAGCCGTCACTACAGAAGACATCTAACGCGAGGTGTGATCCGGCCGTCACACCCGCGCACTCACAAACCTCTCTTCTACCTGTCCACGCACTACAACGAAGTTGTAGGCAGTGTACCGGCTATTAGCCGCTGTCTCACCCGCCGGGCCACCTTCTGCCCGACCGATCACTTACGCCTACAACAACTGGGGGCTCGTCTAGCCAGAGGGGGTGCCAGGACTTGATCCCGCCCTCCCGAACCTTAAGATTAACAGATAAGCCGTTTCTCTACATTTCATCTACACAACTAAACGGTCAAGGAGTCGGAAGTGCTGACACATTCACAGTGTCGGCGATTTGTGCGGATACGCCATGCATTGGCACACAGACTGCTCCGAAGCGTCTGTCTCTACACCCGATACCCGAAAACGTGTTCACTGATGTGGGCATCAACAGTGAGGTCGTGCACAACGACATCAACACCAACGCAGAGGTCGCGCAACTCATTTGTGTCAACACAGAGGCCGACAACGACAATAATGAAGCGAATGAAGGGGTTGTGCAGAACGATGAGAATGGAGTGAACTTAGCGGTAGTGCAGAACGACGTGACCTTCAGCACCAACTCTGACAACAGACAGTCGACCAAAGACGCAGAAGCGGACGCCAAAGTGCTCGTGAAAGTGATGATCGAAGAGCTGATGGCCGTCAAGAAGAAGAGTAGTGCTGCAGAAGAGAGGGTCAACAAGAAGATCAACGAAACGAATGATGAATTTAAGAAACTCTTTACCAAAATGGCATCACAAATGGGACTTCTACTGAAGTCCCAACAAAACCTGTCGTCAGTAAGCAATACAAACAATGAATTCAACGCTGAGATGGAGCGACGAATGAGTCGAAACGATAACACGACAAACAAGTTGATGGATTACTTGGGAGTGTTAATCGATCTGCAGAAGAAGAGCCAATCTAGTGCCGGCGTCGACACGTCACTCGAGTTGAAGAAGACAATTGATGGTCTTATATACGAAAAGCGCAAAATGTCTGAACAGATCGGACTTCTAGTCAATTGGCAGCAGAGCCAGTCAAACGCCACAACAAAAGTGATCGACACAACGATTAAAACATATATTAATGACATGATTCCTAATGTTGTCGAACAGGTCGTCGCGAAATTACCGAAAGCCATGGACACATCGGATCCTAAATCGATTTTGAAGAACACATCACGTGATAGCACCGGAAGTCAGTCAAGTGGTGCAAACAACAACTCGAACGCATGGAACGGAAGTCGTACGGACTTTTCGAAGCAGAACAGCCGACTGAAGATCAACGAAAACGAAAACATCGCCTACTCGGATGATGGCATGTATTACGAGGAACGGGAAGATGAGATACCGTTCTCGAGTTCAATGCGAAACGAAGAACTGAATGAGACGGCACTTGCGCTCACAAAACTCGCTAAAGCGCTTGAAGTGCAGAAGAACATCAATAGTATGGAGTTGTTCGACATGTTGTCGGACTCTACCAAATGGTTGATCTCTATCGAAACCAAAGCAAACGCTGCTGGTATAGCACAGGACCAGTGGTCGACAGTTCTGGGCAACTATATCGCAAAGTTTCATTATAAGAAGAATCAGACCTTTTATGACGATTTCAGTGCTCTTAAGTTACCAGTGTTTAAGCGTCAGTTCATCGACGCATTTCCGGTCATATTTCAGAAAATGATGGCTCAGACGCGCGCAAAAAGTCTGAAACCAAACGACTTCGAGACATACGGCAAATACGTGACCGAAGAGGCGGGCATTTCTAAGCCCATAGACATTATGGAAGAGGTTCGCAAACACTTGCCAACTAACGTCGTGCGAGTAATCGATACTTGGATTTTGGACGATAAAGGCGATTTGAAGGACCTGTTGATGCGAGTGATCTATACGCTTGAAGCCGAAGACCGAATTCACGAACAGAAGGCCGAGAATGGCAATGGTTTCGGAAATTGAAAACAACATTTCAATAATTGCGGATTCGGAGGACGCCGACGAAACCACAATCGACGCGATGACGGGAACAGAGGTTATGGTCAACAGTCGTACGGAAGCATCAAATGTCACAATTGCGGACGACTCGGACACATAGCGCGCAACTGTTGGGGCACGAAGTCCAACCATTGGCGCTCGCAATCGCAATCCGCTCCAAACAAACACCAATACCATAAGTATGGAAATCGAACGCAGAGTTTGTCACCGACTGGAGGCAACTCAGGCCGCGGACAGCACTATTCGCGCCGCGAGGAGAACGAAGCGAACCGCGCGAGTGGCAACAGCGGTACCACTAACACCGCCAACACCAACACATATGCCAATAGAGGCGCCGGCAATGGAAACCATAACAGAGGCGGTGGAAGAGGCGGTAATTACGGCAATCGAGGCTACGGTTATGGCAATCGAGGCAATGGTCGAGGCAATGGTCGAGGTAATGGCCAGCACTACGGCAATGGAGGCAATGACCGGACGTATAATTGCTTTTCTCAAAAAGAGGGCGTGAATGCAACGACAGAAGAAGAGGCACCGAACGTTGTGAACACTAACCGTTCGGAAAACCAGTCGCGCACTCTGACAGGAGCAGGAGAACGCGCATAGACCCGCGAGTCTCCTATCGGTTCCACGGCGCCAGCCCCTACATCACTATTGTTATCAATAGGCTGCTAGTGGACGCAATGCTGGATACTGGGGCGCAATACAGTGCTATTTCTGAGGATTTTCGAAAGATTGCGAACATCAAAGCCAGACTTTCCGATCTGGTCATCACATCAGTATTCAACGACTCCTGTGAGTCCGCCGGACAGTTTGAGTTTGAGTTTGAGTCGAATGGCGTCAGAAAGCGGTCAATATGTCAAGTCTTACCGCAGTGTTCGTGTCCTATATTGTTGGGCTCGCTATTTATGAAAAGAGCGGGTCTGGACGTCAACATGAATGAGAAGAAAATTCTCGAATACGACTATCAACGCAAAGAATACGTAGAGCTGAGACGCGGACAGATAGCGTTCTATATGTGCACCAAATTGGCGTCTCCGCAGACCGAAGTCAAAACAGTTGTTGATACAAGGGGTCGGTCGCGTGAAGTAACAGCAACAGTAGGCGACGACTCAGACGTGCGAACAGCAGAAGACATACTCGTTGTGAACGGGGTTCGCGACGAACAACTGGTGCATCACTTCGACGACTACTACGAGCTTTCGGACCGAGAATTTTTCGAACAGTTCGATCTGAGCGGCAAAAGGGAAGAACAAGTTCTGCGAATTAGTGACATTCTGCTCGACTACAGTAACATTTGGTCAGAGCATGAGTTTGATTTCGGCGAATGCAAACTCTTTGAAGTCGACATTGAGTTGAAGAATGGTTTCAGACCTAAGGCGAAGAGGGCGTACAACGTGTCGCTCAAAGACAAGGCGTATATCAACGAATGGATCGAAAAGATGTCACAAAAAAATGCGATTCGTAAGTCAAAATCGTAAATGACTTCGCCTTTATTTGTTGTGAAATCCGAAACGAAATTGCGAATTGTTATCGATTACCGGCATCTAAATGATTGGATCGATGCATATGAGTACTCTTTGCCAACATTTCAACAATTGACTGAACAGTTGGCCGGATGTGAGTTCGTATTGATTTTCGATCTCACGATGTCTTTCTATAATCTGGTACTGAAAGAAGACATTAGACATTTAACTGCGTTTATCATCGAATCGGGAGTTTATGAGTTTAATCGTCTCCCTATGGGATTCAAGATTTCGCCGAAAGCCCTACAGAGGCTCATCAATGAGGTGATCGAAGATATCAAATGGGATTTCCTGAACGCCTACATCGACGACATATTCTGCAATTCCCACTCATTTGACGAACACATGTCTCACCTCCAGAAGCTATTCGATCTGATGCGCAGACATAATTTGAAGTTAAAGCCTAAGAAGTGCCAACTATTCCAATCGAAAGTGAAGTTTTTGAGACTCGAAATCACGAAGAGTGGTATCGCTATCGACCAGAAGAGGATTGAGTCGATCACATGTCTGGCGCCGCCGCGAAATGCACGAGAAGTTCGACATTTTATGGGTTGTATTAATTTCATTAAAGCGTTGTTTGACCCAATGTGTGCAGTACATGCACGTCGACTCTTCAATCTCGTGAAGAAGGATGTGGTGTTCGAATGGACGCCTAACCATCAAATCTCGTTTGACTTTTTCAAACACAAACTGACGACAGCGCCGATACTCACGCACTTCATACCAGGTTTGCCGAAAATCCTGAAGACCGACGCCTGTGACTACGGAGTCAGTGGTGCGCTCTGTCAGCTCGTAGACAATACCGTTCGAGTAATCAGTTATTTTCAAAAACTGCTGATTCAATCGCAAAGCAATTGGGCAGTAGTCGAACGCGAACTCTACGCGATTATCGTCGCAGTGCAGACATTTCGAAAAGAGTTGATTGAAGGACACTTTGAGGTGCACACGGATCACATAGCCTTATGTTCGCTCAACAAAATCAAGACATACAAAAACATGCGTTTGTCTCGTTGGTCAGTCATTTTAAGCGAATATGACTTCACTATCGTGTATGTGAACGGCAAAGACAACGGACTCGCAGATTGCTTGAGTCGACTCATGGCATCGACCGATACGCGCAAAGCAAACAAATAAGGTGCAGAAGTGATTGGAAGTGAACAACTCGTGAAACAAATGTCAAAGAGTGACAACAAAGTTGATAACAGAGTCGACATCAATGTAATGACTGAAGTGTTCGCCGCATTTGGAGCGCAACGCGTAACGACTGAGAGTTTCGGAGAGCGATAAGTTTTTATGGCTCTCACTGGAGATGACTTGACTGTTCAGCCGATCAATGACATCGATATGTCGAATATAGTCGAATATCAAACTCACGATAAGTTTTGCAGTTCGATAAAAGTTATACTTTTAACCAAAAAGAGGAAACATTGAAAAATACTATCGAACTTCGTGTTAGTAAACAATATATTGTATCGGAAGTCGAGAGCAAAGCGAAGCCTCGAAAAGAGTTTTTACTGTTGTGTACCGACTATTCTCAGCAAATACCACACCGACGTGAACAACAAGGCGGGACATGTCGCAAACCAGAAAACTGAAGACAAGATATCCGCTCGTTGGTGGTGGCCGAAGATGCGCAACAGCATCCGTTACTACGTTAAGCACTGCATTACGTGCCAACAATACAAAGTGCCCAGAAGTATGAATTACGGGTTCGTCGAAAAGATCGGGACGCCAACCGTTTCGTGGGACGTAATTCATGTTGACTACGTCGGCCCTTTTGTGTTGACGGGCGCCGGCAATAAATATTTCATCGCCGCGACGTGCAGACTGACCAGATTCGTCGAATACGCCGCTGTTCCGGATATGACGGCTGAGACAGCAATCGATTTTATAAAACAGCGAATTTGCGTTAAGTGGTCGACGCCTAAGAAGATCGTCACCGATAAAGGCGCCGCTTTCATGAGTAATGTTTTTCGGGAGACTATGGTCGGAATGAACATTCGGCACTGCCCGACCAGCGCATATAAAGCATCCAGTAATGGTATGGCTGAGATCATCAACAGTAAACTGATCCATGTCTTGAGAAGTTATTGTCACCGAAAAGCCACTGATTGGGACAAGTATTGCGATTTGGCCGCAAAAATCGTAAATAATCAGGTTAACCGAATTACTCGCTATTCGCCATTTTCCCTACTATTTGGTTTCAATTCGACATAGAATTTCGAGCGAAAACTTAATGCCGAAAAGATGGTCGAACTCGAGTCGAAGACAGATCCTGAGTCGACAAGTTTGAAGTGTTGGGCAAACGCGAGGATTGAGGCGTTGGCTAATATCGACGCCGCAGAGGACAAGTGGAACGAGTTTCGCAGCAAACGACTCGTCGCTCCTGATTTCACTACTGGTTCTATTGTCTGGACAATCGATAAGACAATTGCGTTGAAGTGCCCGAAGAAATTCAAAAGACCGCTATTTGGACCGTTTGTAGTGATTCGAGAAGCAGCGCAAAGAGGTGTCTATAAGATTGTGAGTCTAAAGAGGAATCGACCAATTGTGCGAACAGTCAACGCTAGACTGTTGTTCCCATATCTCGGAAAAACGCCTAAAGGATATGAAGGCATTATGGCTCGCATTCGCGCTAATGATTTGGACGCGCGGACAGAAGAAGAGCGATACGTATGGGACGTCGAGGACATGAAGCGCTGGCTCGACATCGAAGTCGACAGTTGGAGACAACAAGAGGAAGAAGACATTGAAAACGGTGTGTCTATAGACCGTTCAGCGCAGGACGTGTCGAGTGAAGGGAATGAGGAGTGCGAACAGAGCGATGAAGAGACAGCTGACGCACCCATTCGAGACATAACACAAACAGAACGCTATGAAGCCGACGAATGCAGTGAATACGGCGATGGGATAGAGCTCTACTATGAGTGCGATGATGACGCGAGTGTTGCATCAGATGATGCAAGCGTTGCAGCAGAGGCTGCACAGCAAGAGAATGCCGACTCTAGTGCTATAAGAGTCAAGCGCAACAATGCGAACAATAGAGTTCAGACTCAAACATATGAGTCGAGAAGATCGCAGAGAGACCGCCGATTACCGTCGAAATACAAAGACTATGTAATGGGATATATCGGCGATGCAGTAGACTTCGTAAGAGAATACATAAGCGAAACGAATGCGAACTATCTTTAGATAAGTTTTCTGTTACACAAAATACACAAACAATAGTTTCATTTTTCACATAATTATTTTCAAAATTTATTTCCCTTTCAATTTATATATTTCTCTTATGAGAAATTTCGAAATTTAAGTTTTTTTTAATTTTCAAAATTCCCTATAAATTTAGTTTATTTTTCTAAACAGTTATTGCTTTTTGAATTAATCACTCGATTAGTAATTATATTCCGTTTAAGAAATATCAAACTAAGTTAATGTTTCGGACAAACACCTAGAGCTCAGGTGCCGAAACTCCGCTCAAGTAACGCGTTACAAACCTTAAAAACATTTAGAAAACACATTAACAGAAAATTCAATTATAGAAAAAAGGCACTAATCTGACAAATTTATGAGTTTTTAAGTTCGCAAAAATATGAATTCCTATATTGGAGGTAATTATTGTCAAAAGGGTAGCTATTGATTTAGAATTTATTGATTTTTAAGAAATAGAAAAAAGTATAATAGAATTAGAAAAGAAAAGTGAAAGTACTTTACAGTTTTAGATAGAGTTTAATGTTTAAGTCGAATATTCATAAAGTTGTATATGAATAATAATAGAAATAATATATAAGTTTTGCAAAAACTCGTTTACTAAATATACTTATTATTTTTGCTCTCTAAAGCAATAATATGCAATACAAATGAG
>JAQIXC010002639.1:0-10461 GCA_034697605.1 Metabelba pulverosa
TGTGTATGGGAATGGCTGTGTGTATGTGTGGATGTGGGTGTGAAGCCATCAAATCAGATACAATCGGATACAATGAGATAAACTGAGGCTTTTTCTCGTTTTTTCGGAATCTGAGCCGAAATAACGGCAAATAACTTATTGGACGTCAAAATGTGATAATGTGATTGTGATCTCTGGATACACCCAACAACACAAATGCATTTTTGAGAAAATTATTATTTTATACCGAATTCTTTGACTCGAATCCTCTCGAAACTCTCCGAGCTTTCAAAAACGAATCACTCTTTTTTGTGTGCATGATAAATCCTTTTCTCATTTATTTGCAAATTTAGTTATCATTTTTCATGATGTGCTACAAAAACGAGACACAAAATCGGAATAAATTAACATAAACTTAATTGATTATAAATTGAAATTTATTTGCATTTTTTGCCAAATTTTTCAATATTTTTGCCTAAACTTGTGGTACACATAATGAGCTGAAACGCCACAAATAAATTCGCTGTTTATTATAATATGAGTTCATATTTTTTGTGGCGTTTTTAAAGATAATTAATTTTTTGCGGAAAATTTGATTAAATAGTTTAACCAAAATATTTTCACAAAATTCCTAATTATAATGAGTTTTTAAGTGTAGAGAAAATAGATTAAAACAATTTTTTCATGGTAGAATATGTGCCGGCGAACAACAGGTGCGGATTTTTTTCATTAAAGGATTAAGTCGTTAAATAATATAAAATTCCTTTCGTTGGTCTCGTAATAGCGAGGAAACGGACGACAAATTACATAAAATCATAGACTAAGATGTGTTCTCGAGAGTGAGGGAGAGAGAGAGGGAGAGAGTGAGGAGTAAAGAGGAGAGAGTTTTGTTGGGCAAAAAAATTGAGTGCAAACCATAATATTCGAGGCATGAGATCTACTCTAAGACGAGTCTGTAGTACAAGAGTTATAAAAATTTATTTCGAATGTGAAACTGAATTTAGTGAAGTGTGAATTATATATTATATATCGTACGATACCTTACATTTCCTATTATATAATGGGTTCAGTGCTAAATGCACCCAATGTTGAGCTAAATATAAAATCTTATCCATCGAACCGTATTCTTCAAAAAGGACTTCAATTTGTTGAGCGATCGCTACGATTTCGGCTCAACTTTCACTTCAACTCACTCTCGACTCACTCTCGACTCACTCTCGATCTCCGCCGAACTCCCAATCCAACCGATCCAACCAACCCAACCATCCGAGCCAACCCAGTCAACGCATCTTTCATTTTTCTCCCAATTCTCACCCATGTCTATACATCTACGCACGTATGTCTGTCTGTCTGTGTGTCTATATATGTCTGTCTGTGCGTATGTGTAAACTGGACTGGACTGAAGACTGGGCTCAAAACCCACATCACAATAGATTGGAGTCTAGCGGCCATGTATTGGATGGCCATTCAAGCGGTTATTCCCTATATGTACGATGTCTTCGACAGTCGTCGTGTGACTCGATGTATATGAAGAGAATTTTGCGATCAAATAGAATATAGAATATAGAACGCGGACTAAGAACCACAATAAGCACGGAATATGAGTTGGGGAGGACTGGGAGAGTGGGGAGAGAGGGGAGAGAGGGAGGGCTGGGAGAGGGATGGGGGAGTTGGAGAGATGATAGTTTGAAATAATACTTATTGGTTGGCATTGGTTGGCATGAATTTCTCATTTATGCGATCATTTGCTTTTGCAATGAACTCCTGGTGCGCCTCATCTCAACCAATATCGTAATAAAGAATTTTCTCCTGTTTTGTGATAAATGGTATGTGCCTTACATTACATAATACATAGTTTGTGTGTATTTACAGTTAGTGCTCACTATAATAGTAGAGTATATCGTAGTGTATATTATATTGTATTATATAGAAGTGCAGTATTGAGATACGAATTACTGATTCACCTCTACTACTGTTTATACGTCTAAGTTATTCAATGCAATACGTGTTTGCCGTTTGGCTCACATTTTCACAAATGTCTGAAAAATTATCCATTTTTTCTGCTTTTGGTTTAGTAATAGAAAATAGTTTTCCAATTCGAGACAATCCGAGTCTGACATCCAATACGATAAGTCGTAAAACTAATCGAAGACCACATATGTTGATACAAAATATTGAGGCAATGAGCGAATGCATCCATCGGTTAATTTGGTAGAGTTTAGTCAATGAGCCGAACTCGACTCGAATCACTACCAGCCCTACACTACCAGACCTACACTACCAGCCCTACACACCAATGAGTTTAGATCTCGAGATTAGTCACTACAGTATTACAGTCTTATACGTTAATAATGCAAATCAAGAATTATTGGCTTTTTGCCGGTGAAGGCGATCGGGAAGAGGCGAGTGATGCGAGAGAGGCTGTGGGGGATCCGTGCGTCCCATTCGCTAAACAAGTCAATTGTTTTTCTGGCATTTAATTCGAGTTATTAGTGAAAACTAAAGAACAAGTCGTAGAGTTAGTCGAATCATATTGTCGTACAAATGAGTAGTACTGAACCGGCACTCGATCTACATTTGCTTTACGAGTCACTCATTTGTGGCGACTCTCAGATACTTGAATTGCTGCGAATGTCGACTGACTTGCTCTCAATCTCGATAAGCAAAACGATATTTATTGTGCAAATCGAATGGTCGGTCCGGTCAGGGCTTACACTTGTATTCATCACCAGAACAGTCGTACAGTCGTACTGACCGAGCGATGGATGAATGCGAGGGAGAGAGCGGGGGAGGGAGGGAGGGATGGAGAGCGAAGAGGGAGAACTGAGGAGAACTGATTCTGTCATATCTGGTGTAACATAACTCATCTTTTCAAACAAACTTATATTTATAATAATCTATTGTAATGACAGAATTGTCGACATTATTATTATTTGGACAGTGAGTATAATCCGAGTCAGAGAACACTTTGTGTGTAATAAACGAATGCATCAAATATTCTGCGATATTCTCTAATATTAATGCCAGGGTTTGTATTACATTTTTGTATAAATACTTGAAAAATAGTCTGTATTTCCATTATATGATATGTGTACTGCACTCTCGATCTCAATTGAAAGCATTTGTGAATAGACTTTACATAATTTAAAACTAATTAAAGTGAAAATCTGCGCTTAATATGAATATTCTAACAATGGATTGAGTTTTCATATATATATAACTTTAAATAAATATTAGATGAGAGTTGGCATACATTAAGCGTTAGTGCTTTCGATTCATTTTTGTCTTAGAAAAACACCATAATATTGATAATAATAATAATAATTTTTTCATGAGATATCATATAAGTTATAGCGCTTTCCCTGTTTTCAACTCAATTCGCTGGTAATGGTTGCGAAGAATTGTGTTTCTATTCTCATATTCCGATTCTCTATTCCGCTTCTCATTCGCTGCTCCACTCGATTCCATCGCATCGGCAGAGCTCTTATGATATTAGATGTGCACTGTTTGTACTGTTTGTGCAGTTCTCGTAAAACAACACTACATTTCTCGCATACGATGACTGGTGGAGGAGAAAAATTCCGATCAAATCCAATATAAAAATACTGGTATAGCCTCTGCTCGGCTGTGCTCAGCCTCTCACAGCCTCTCAAGCCTCTCCTCAGGCGAACCCCAGGTCTGGTATAAAATGGAAAAAACTTTCAAATGAAAGGTTTCTCGAGTCTGGCGTTTATGACTGGCTCTGGTTTGAGGTTGAGGTCGAAAATTCGATCATTTGATGATAGCATACGTTTGGCTCAATTACTCAGAGATTTATACTCTTATTCTCTTTTATAAACTAAGATTTATACCGATTTGCGATCGACTGCATGCGATGCCCGAACGCTGCGATTCTGTCTCTGCCTCTGTCTCTGTATTTGCTATGACTGCTCAACACATTTTCAGAGTAGGTTCGCTCGAGTTTAGCACAGTTAGTCAGTTGCACACTGTACAATCTAACAGGCATAACAGGTTCATTACTCCGAGCTTTGCGACAGGGTATTAGTGCTCTTAGCAGACGCTACAGTCGACGCTACCTAAACTGTTCTCATCTATTAGGCGCTCTAACTCAATCTAGCATGTTGGATTTTGAATTTGTTTTGAATAGATTTTCTTTTAAAACTAATTATTAAATCTAATATTTCTCTAAACAGTATTTAAAAGTTAGAAAAGCTTAAGAAACAATTGTTAATAAAATAAATTTTTTACTTAGATTCTGTTTTATATAAATTTATATAACAAGATAGTTTACTTGTAAACTTTAGAATAAATAAGCTAGTTACAAAGAAAGATAAATATTATATTTGTTTAATATTTTTAAAGTATGTATAATTTGTCTAAAAACAATACAATTTTTATTTCATTAGATTAAGTAAATCTAATTTAAGATAAGTAAATAAAACGTTTATATCAAGATATTTTTTAAGTTATGTATTTTTAATCCAGCCAAAACCCAAAATTATTCTAACATGTACAAAAAACATGTAGAGAATTATTCGATTTTGTAAAAAACAAAAATATACATTGCTATATGGCTTCGGCTGTAGCTATAGCATGGCACTTGACGACTTGCATGACTCTCAGTGCTGCTGATGTAGTCATGGCAACGGAGAATCTTTGGCTCCAAGTCCATTTGTTGTATGAGCTGCAGCATCACCAGCCGAGCACCAGCAGCTCTGCATCACCAGCTCTCGCACAGTTAGCACTGTATTCGAACTCAACTGTTTGATAGTTTGCTTTCGCCTGAGTCTCGACTCTTAAACTACACTCGCGTTCACATATACTCACACATACTGTACACTCACTCACACATAGCACCCAATGTTAAACAAAAACACACATCTCTCTCTCTCTCTCTCTCTCTCTCTCTCTCTCTCTCTCTCTCTCTCTCTCTCTCTCTCTCTCTCTCTCCTGAGTTGAGCGCTAAATGCGATGATTTTGATGAAAAACAGTGGAAATTAGGCACAAAAGAACTTTTTGCCATAAGTTAAGCGAATGAAACAAATTATAAATTAATGTAATATTATTTTTTCGTTGAAAATGCTTTCTTTTGATGTCTAATGCATTTATCATCACTTACTCGGCTATCGTATTGTAAAGCATTACAAAATTAGGTCCACAAAGAAAGCAATTAGCTCTAAATCACGTTTGTTGTTGATTATCAAGTATATTTATCATTTTTAGCTAATAATACGACTTAATAGAACATTAGTGAAAAGTTCAAATTTTAACGAACGAACCAAATGCGAGAATTGAGTGCTTTTTAAGTAGATTCGACACATCATTCAAACGGTTCGAGTGTTTTCTCAAAACTTTACTTTCGTTTCTGTTTTTAAACAAATTTCTTGACTAAAAAAATTACGAATTCTCTGAAGAATAGCTCAATTGAGTCAATACGGGATTACTTCAAACGAACATTAAGTTCGCTTTGCAATCGAATTATATAATGTCTTGGCATTAAATTTGATGAATTATTTTGAAATAAATTATTTTTAATTCACTCATGTTTTAGTTTTGGAACTTTGATTTTTCCAAAGTTAAATTCAAGCATTGAAAAATCTATACTTTTGCTCGAGTTTTGGTTTTTATAAATTCTTTGCAAATATATGCATAAAACGTTTTGATATTTTTTGTTGCATGCATAGATTTTTTGTTTTAAAAGCGTTGGCATTCCTTCAATTATTGATTACACTGTTTACTTTTTTATATTTAAATTTTAAAGTTTCCGATCGAAAGTAAAACAAAAAATGTACTTTGTCAATATCAAATAGTTTTTTAAGAATTGATTTTGTAAATTTAATACAAGCGTTATATAGTCAAATTTAAATTTTAAATTTTAGCCTGCAAATATTTATATGTGTAATTATAGAAATTTTATTTAAAATTACGTTAAATCATAAAAAACATACTTAGAATTTATTGCTCAGATTAAACAAAAATTAGAGAAATGCATTCATATTAATATTTATAGTAATAACTTTATTTATTAAGCATAAATTTACAATTTGCACAGAACGTACACATAATAATAATGTTTATGTAATAATAATTTTTTATTAGTTGGAGAAATATGTTGGGCTTTATTGCAGTTTTAGTTATTGCCGGTACTTATAAAGCACACAAAACACCTTATTTTTGACGATTTACATATATTTCTTAAATTTATTGTCGAAATTACTTTTCAAAGTTAAGTAAATTAAATCTACATTGCTTACTTACACTAAGCCATAAATTAAAACAAAATTAAATCTTTTTAATTAGAAAAAGAAATGCATAATTTATAAACCTGGCTTGTAAGTTCAATTAATTAAAATTGTTGTTGATAAAAGCAAATTATGCCGTTTAAATATGCAAGCGCTTGAATGTGCCATCAATTGCATGTCTTAAACGCATAAATGTCTAATAAATTATTCTGAATAAAAAATACAAAACAAATAAAACGAATTCTATTTATTGAAATGATTTCCTAAAGAATTAAAACATTTAATTATATTTCCAAATCCATTAGAGAATTGAGACACTATTCAGATGTTTGAAAAGTGAATGCATTTTCCGAGTGACGACACTTTGGGAAGAAATTACTTTCAGTTTAATTGTGTTTAAGAATTAGAATTAGAGGCAAACGAGAGAACAGTCGAGAGAATTGGCAACAATTAGAATTGCTTTTTCGATAATAAAAGCGGAAATTTATTTATTTGATTGCTACTTTTATTTACAAATTCATAAAACGGAAATTGTTTCTAATGATTTTATTTGCATTTGTTAATTAAACATTATAAATTAAACCGTATAGAATAAAAACGATACAAAGATGCATTAAAGACTAAATTATAAATAAATAATTTATAAATTAGAAAATTTAGCAAAATTTATGAAATATTTTTCAGTAAAGTTTAGATATTTTGAAATATGTTTCGAATCTGAATGTTGTATTTGTTAACCAATTATCAGTTTTCCGAAAGCATTCTAAGAATTGATTGGTTAGCCTAACGTGTGTTTTAAAAAATCATTTCCGAGTCTTATTAAATAAGAGTTAGTGAAAGCCATCAGAACTGCTGGAGAATTGGCTCTTATTAGCCATTAGTTTAATTATGAAATGGAGAGAGAGAGAGAGAGAGAGAGAGAGAGAGAGAGAGAGAGAGTCAGAAGTGAATTAAAGTAATGCAAACGAAAACTCAATGCAAACTCAGGCCAAGCGATCGAAAGCCGCTCTTCTCTTCCAATTGAGTCCTTCGTTCCAAACGCTGTCTCTCGAGTCCAATGAATTAAAGAATTAAAGTTTGTTTCAAAATAACTTCAGACTATTTTTTTCCAAATATTATTACAATTTAATTATTTTAATTAAGTATGGGTTTCAAAATGTGAATTAATTTTATTTTAATTTTTAGTTAACATAATTACTAATTTGAATTGTAAAATAAACTTTTTTTGCTCTATTTTTATGCGTTTTTTCAGAACATATTTATTAGTTTTCTTCGCATTACTTATCTTGAAATCTAATTTCAAGTTTAAATTAATTTTCAACATTTTGTCGGATTTTTTCATCAAATGCAAATATAGAGAAAACAATTTTTCTCATTTCTTTATTCCCTTTTTTGTTTTATTTCTATTTTTGTCTAATTTTTCTGTTTTTGTTGAACGCAATAAAATGGCTTTAAGTCGTAGTATTAAAAAAGTTTATATTTTATCCGATATTTGAAAAACTTGTAAATTTAAACAAGAATTAATATGTTGTGAAAAATGAAAGAAAAATAGTGTTTTATTTAAATTTTTCTTTATTTAAAAAAGTATTCTTATATTTCTGGAAAATTTAAATTTATACAAATGATGTTTTGCTCAAACAGTGTAACATTGTAAATTTATTTAAATAAATATTCCAAAAAATATTATTTTTATTTTGAAATGAATGAACAGTTATCACTTATTTCATAGTAGTGAAGAGAACGTTAGCCTGAACAAATATACAAATAGTCAGTGTAATTATGTTGCTGGAAAACTATTCAGTAGCAGTGTATATTTGAGTGATTATTTTTTGCTTGCTAAACTTATTAGTTAGCATTCATTATGAGCAGTGATGTCGAATCCCTGGCTGCGAGTCTTTATTGATAGAATACAATACTTTAATAAGTAATCGATTGTCGAAGTAATTTGTTTTTGTTAAAACATTCTTGGTTTGATGAAAAAATAATGACAATTTCGTGCATTGTAAAATTGTCTCATTCATAAACGCATAAATGCGGTGCAATTGACGAGTATTAGTGTAATAATCTAAACGTATTGAGCCATATGCCGGTGCATTTAATTTCGAACCCTGGTGCTCTATTGTCGTTTTGTTAGGCCGAGCGCCTAATTATTCCCGAGCGCTGTCATCGCTGGCGGTGTAGACATGTTTCAGCAAAAAAATGTATTTTTAAATGAGTTTTTCAGTGAAAAAAGCGGTAATTATTGTGATTTAAATGGTTTAATGGCCTATATCTGGCATTAATGGCAAAGTATGCCCGAAATCGCTCGAAATACTCGTTTTTGCACAAAACAAAAACAAAACAAAAAATTCGCCCAAAAACTCGGCAGCACCATGCTAAGATTATGTGAGATTAGAAATGATTTTGTGGCAAGAAAGAAAAAGGTTCTCAAATAATAACTATGTCATCATTGAATTGATGGACGTGATTATGATTGAGGACATGTGCGCCAAATCTCTGACTCCACACCACTGCGAAAGTCAGAGTCAGTGATAAAACTATTCCATTGAATAACTTTCTGAAACTCAATAATTGGAAGATTTATAATCATTATATTCTCCGCGCTTTCAATTCGCATCATTTTCTCAGCCAGTTTTTTCTCGCCTCGAAATTCTCGTTTATTATATACAGTGTAGAATCGCGAATCAAATATATTCACGTCTATTATAGTGCGATTTTATGAATGTCGAGTCGGCTTTCGATGTGACAATGAATATATGTCGCGAATTGCATTGAATCTGCATACGTCCTCATCATTTCTTTTTCTATCATGCTCAAAAGTTATTTTTTGTCCAATTTAATTGAAATATGCGTTGCCATATTTCATTTAATGAACATCGATTTTGCAATTTTTCCTCTTTAAGCAAGATCAAATTTTTTATATTTAAAATTACATTATTTATGCAATTTATTTAAAGTATAAAACAATAAATTAAGATTAGAATAAATTGCCGGCTTTGGGGCTTTGTTTTCATATCCAAGATAAAATATACGCTGGTACAAGCTGGAATTTGTTTTTTTTTCTTTCGAAAAATGTTTGCATAATTTGATTGTTATTTTTGAGTTGCAATTTTTCATTAAGCAAATGCAGATTTATTAAGATAGAAACATAATTTCTAAATAAATATATATATATTGATTTGTTTCTCGAAACGATTTTTTCACAATAAGCGAAGTCTTCGCGAATTTGTACGGATTATGACTGCAAACGCATCTCAATGTGAATCCGCATTCATTCGTCAATAGTTTTAATGTTTTGTTGCTTTTACTCCAAATATGTGCTCTTTTTTCTTCTATTCTATCGATTATTATAATAAAACAATTTTTCATTTTTCCCGGATTTCTGATGTCTTTCCTCTTTCACGCCATGAGTTTATCAATGCAATGGTTTCTACAGAAAAAATCAATTACTGATTAATTTAGGGAATGAAAATAAGCATGGCACTTATTTTCTCATACATTCTGAAAATTTTCTATTAAACTATTGCTTCAAAAATTTTTTTGTACAAAAAATAAAAATAATTGTAAATATGATTTATGATTAGTTTGAGTCGGAAAAACATTTTACTAAAACTATACTAAAAAAATATCTAATTCTAATACGGTACAGTTTAATAAAGCTTTGTTTGTAAAAGTAAAATGAATCTGTGTACATTGACTTAATTGATTAAACAATCAAATTTCTCGGAGCCGAAAGCCCAGTGTTTGTGTTGACACATAAACAGTTGTGTTCTTAAGTGAAATTATGAAACAAAAAACAGATGACTGAAGCGCTTCTTACCGTCAGAATAGAGTCTGTTCTCGGATTCGATATTTTCTCACTCGAGTCGATAGTGTGTTTGCATTAAAAACCCGTTTCGAGCATATGTTCGCGATTTTCGACTTTTAACATGTTTGTTGTGAAACTATTCAGATTTACGCATCACTAAAAAGTACATAAACAAAAACGCTGGAAACATGACATTACTCTAGTTTTGAACACATTTTGTTTTTTAATCAAGTTTATCGCTAATTATATTTTTAAAAACTGATAGCAAATATAAGTTATTGTTATTTTATTTTTAGTTTGATTAAATTTAAGGCCATTAACCTAATATGTGGTTACATATGCTTAATCTTTTCATAATTAATATTTTAAATAAAAAATGTTTTTACAATACTCTTTATAACGTTGAAATTATGAACGTATTTCAAAATAATG
>JAQIXC010002640.1:0-10460 GCA_034697605.1 Metabelba pulverosa
TATGGTTTTGAGAATTGAGGGACAGAATTGGAAAAGTGACAGAATTGGGTGTTGACAGAAATGGACTTCAAGTGTATTTTAAATTTTTTATTTATTAAAATAATTGTTTAAAAAATTTTCCATGTTTAATAATATTAAAATGTAGAATTTTTAATTACTAAAAACCTATAGACTACTGTACATAATATTTATGTTAACATATTATTTTATTTAAATATGAATAAAATTAATTAAGTACAATTATAATTACTTGATAAACAAATATTAATTTATAAAGTTAAATTTATCTTGTATTCAGTGTTATAGGGGGTTTAAAATGCACTAAATATAAATACATATTAATATATACACTTAATAAAGTAATATTTAGAATACTTAAAATGCAAATACTTCAATAATAGATACAAAAAATTCCATTTTGATGCTATAACAAGTTACATTGTACCGAGTAATTCTACTTTTAAACTTTGCATTTACAGTATATACAAATTGGCAATTTAAATTGTTTTGTTTGTTTTTAAATTTCAATTCCATAACCCGATTCACAATTCATTTGAAAATAGTTTGCAAAAAACATTGAGTTTTACACTAAGAGACGGCTTTTGTTTTTAAAGCAATTTATTCTAAATATAAATTTGGATAAAAATGCGTTTTTCTGAATAATTTATAACAAGAATAAAAATAGCATTAAAAGGGTTTTTACATTTGGTTTAAATATGTACAATTTATAATCCAAAGAATAGAATCCTAATTGCTCTATAAATTTTTTGCTTTTAGAAATTTTTAATTGTAATTTATTTTAAGTAGGTTAATTAAAATTGAATATCTGAAAAATATAACATGTTTAAAATACAAAAAAGCGTCTTGTGCGTCATAAAAGGATGTTCTTTGTATTTGTTTCTATTTTAATTTCACAGAAATTGCTTTAAGAATAGCAAAGAATAATTTATTTGCAATTCATATGAAGGAAAAACAATAGCTTTGATTAAATTTGGATTTAATTCTCGACATCGAGTTTACATTTAATTAAATGTATTCGTCACTACATTAAGCGAATTGTTATAACAAAGAGTGTGATATACTGTGTATATGCAGTATAACAAAAACAAAAAGCAAAACGAGTTTTATTAGTGAATCGTTGCCAGCATTTCGAAAGAGGAGAGGAATGGCAGAGGAATGGGAGAGGAATGAGCGGAAAATCGGGTATATATTCGGCGGAGAAATAAAAACATTTAAGATTAAAACGAATGAATACTCGACACACACTCAGGGAATCGCTTCTCGATTAAGTGCACCAATAAAAGAGATAACGAAATATATACATAATATATAGAAAAACATTATTTTATTTTCATTAAACTCTAAACAATTGGAGAGAATAAACAAAAAGAAAATCAAATTATTATTACTTTTATTGCTTTTTATTACATTTACATACGAGACGAGACATACGGCAACGAAGAAAAAATCTGCAAGATAAATAAATAAATAAAATTAGAATTAAGCTTGCTGTTATTAAATGCAAGATAAAATAGAGTGAGTGAGTGAGAGAGAGAGAGAGAGAGAGAGAGAGAGAGAGAGAGAGAGAGAGAGAGAGAGACGGCGAGAGGTGATGGCCAGAAGTGACAGCACTAGAAGTGCATCGAAAGAGTTCGGGTGCTGTGCTGTTAGGGCCAGTTAGTGCTGTGAAGAGTCTCTCATTGAATGACACGCATCGACGAGCGCACCGACACATAGAGATTGTGGGCATAGATCGGGGCAGTGGAGCCGAATAGGCCAACCCTGAGCACCAGTTCCGCAATTTAGTCGCCGCTTCGCATCCAAACGCCGCATAAGTTCTTCCACTTCTTGTCTCGCATTCTATTCATTGCATTATTTCTTTTGAATCTCTTATTATAGAAATTTGTTGAACCGATCAGTAAATCTGTTACAACGCCTAACAGTCGCAGACAAATAGCGTTCAGTGCGACGACAACTCCACTACTAAAGCAATTGAAAAAAATGATATATTTTTTGTCTCGCAATCCTCAACCCGACCACTGGTGCACTGGTAGCACTGGTAGCACCACTGACCTGACCCTTATTCGATTGGCTAACTATTTACAACTATTATTGCAATTAAACACAACAGTGCTATTCATATCGCACCGGCCTATCAGCACTACCCGCGCCACACAATTGCCTTTTGTGCTCAACGCTAACAATGAGAGTTTGATATTTTTAATTCAACTAATTATTAAATTATAATTAATTTGTTTTAATTGTTTTGCAAAATAGCGTTTTGTTTACATAGAAGGGGTGACAACTAAGAAGAGAATGGGTTATTTTTACCAAGCAGTTCGACCAAAAGCGTCTTAAACTAAACATGTTTTTACCCATTGAGCCAATTATTACACCGAAGCTATTAGTTTCATATTTAACGTCGTTAGCGAATGAGCGGTTATGTAGCGAACGTACGAATCAATTAAATAGAAAATAGACTTGCTAACTTCTATTTCTTTCTTCATTAAAATCGATTTTGTTTGTTTTGTGCTGCCTTTTAGTTATTTATTTCGCCACAAATTCTGCCATGCTAAACAGTGTTCACTCGATTTTATCGCTTAATCTATTGATTTTAATTGCTTTCAATGTTAGCGCTTCTAATGTCACTTTTGCCAGCAATCGAGTCAATGGTCTCGAGCTTCTCGTCAACCAAACCCCGACTCATGTGTCCGACGCACGCCCGAGAAGTCGCGGCCAACGAGGTATGTGCAGATCGATATGTGCTTGCTTCTTATTATTGATTGCTGCTTTTTAAAAAGTATTCTAAAGTGTTTTTTGAAATAAATATAAATAAGGATTACGTTTTATAGCAAGCAAGATTTTGTTTTATTTGATAGTTATAAGTATAGCCACTGTATGTACTAGTAACTGTAGACACAATTGTGTATTGAGTACTGGCTATTGAACATGTCTACTGATAATACCATGTTAAAAAATTGGGCTAAGCACAATTGTGCTCGAAATAACAGCTTGGTACTGCAATAGATAATGCCTATTTAACTCATATCAAATGTAAAGTGTTTTAACGTGTATTTTATTTTGAAATATTATTTCTTGCATTTTTCAAATCTACTGATTTTTATCACTAGTAATTGTTTTATTATTTATCAAGTTTCTATATAAACACATTTTGCAAAACAACATTTTTATTATTGCTATTATGATATTAAATATATCAAATATCATACTTAATCAATAAAATTATGGATTGTAAAAAAACAAAATGTATAAAATATGACTTCGGAAATGAAGAAATATGCTGTATATAAAAATTAGTTTCTAATGATTTTCCTGAATTCGTGGAAAACAGACTAAACAACGAAAATATGATTTTTATTTTTGAAAAGAAAAACAATTTTCTTCAACTGAACGGCAATACAGTTTCATTCGAAATAAGCAAATAATTGCAAATAAATTGTAGCATTAAATAGCATTTTATGCCATTATAAATTTTAATAAATTGCAATCAAATTGTATGAATAATTCATTTATTTACTTGTCTTCCACGAAAAGGAAATTGAGACAGATTAGTTTTTTTTTGCAAATAAATGTATTACTCTTTTATCAACTAAATTTAGCATGAGAAAAATGATTGTGAAACAGTTAAAAATTTCATATTGACTTGCATTAATTTTGTAAATTTTATTTTTTTAAAATCTTTTCATTGTATTAATTTTGATTATGTTTTCAGATCTGAAAATTGCAAAATTTTAGTTATTTTAATCAATTGTTAAACCGAACAAAAGAAACATGATAATATTTTTATCAAATTATTACATAAATATTATTTTCAAAAATAGTATTGTATATAAACAGGTATAATAATTTACATGGATTTTTGATTTATTATTGCAAAACATTAGTATTGTGTAAAATTAGACAATAACAAATTTAGTTTTTTTTATAAAGTGATTAATATTTAATTACTAATAATTTTTAAATGTACAATGTTTATTTAAGCGCAATTCCGCACAACAGCTACTCTTTTGAAACATTAATAAGTCAATTAAATTCAGGTTAATATCTGAATTCGAGCAAAGCCTAAATAATCAGCATGCTGAATTATACATTAGCAAAGTAGCGCTCAAATCTGGAATACAAAGCACATGTAATCGCGCAAAAATGAAGAATAATTATTTGCTTAATTTATCATTACTAATTTTTATTTCTCCATTTCAATTATACTAATGTATGAAAACGACATAAATTATTGATTTTGTTTTCATTCAGTCGTCGAAAACATTGCCTAAAATTGATTATAAAATTACATTTAATATCAGTTCAAAATAGTTTTGAAAATATAAAGATTTGAAAAAATATTATTTATTTAAACCAAACCTTCAGTTAATCATTAATATGAAAATATTTATTTTAAAAAAGCAAAATAAACTCCAAATATATAATTTAGAAATACTGCAGTGTATTATTTTTTACGCAAAAATCTCAACACAGAAATCACATTAGTATTTAAATGGAAAACTTTATCAAATGCTTAATGTGAACTGCATTTTGCGCAAAATATATATTTTTTATAAAATTAAATGCTAAATAATTTTTACATTTAAATGATAAAATAATTTTACGATGATATATTTTTGTCTGAAGCGTCTAATGTAAAAAAGTGAGATAATATTATTTCTTAAAATATATTTCCCTCCCATATAATAGTCTGAAAAAAATATTCATTCGAATAAAAAAATTATCATAAATATTATTCTGAAAATAGAAACAAGAATAAAATAAATAAATAAATTTTGCGCAGACTATTTTATTTTCGAAAATTTCGATCAGAAAATATGTGTTTGAAATTCAGATAAATTTATTCATAAAAATATGTAAATAACAAATGGCAAATGGCAAAGGAAAAAGTTTTTTATTCAATTGGAGATAAATTTTCGCTAAATAGTACTGAATTATTATGTCATTAGATTCGACTTTCACTGCGATAGAGCTATGGTATGCAAGTGAACGCTGGGTTCAGTGCACAGAAAAAATTTAGATTAATTTGCAGTCCATTCGAGCCCTTATTCTAATGTTTAATGAAAAGAGACTTTTAAATTGAAAAAGACTTTTGAATATTTTAGACACCATTTTGTTGGAAGTTTTTGAGATAACTTTTTCCTCATATAAATAGCATTCAAACGAACATAAAAGGCTAAGGGAGAGAGAGAGAGAGAGAGAGAGAGAGAGAGAGAGAGAGAGAGAGAGAGAGAGAGAGAGAGAGAGAGCACATAAATGAATGGATAACTTGAATGACACTTCACTGTAGAGCTCATTACCAAAAATCATATCCTTCACTGAATGCGAATCATTTGAATAATTTGAATCAAAAAATCTTTTTCTTTTAATTCAAATCAGAAAAAGGAATGGAAACGAAGAAAATATAGATTTCAAAAACACTCTTTCTTCTAATAAAGTTTATTAAATTTTAAAATTACTGTAGGCTTATTTCGATAGTAATTATTTAGTATCATGGCAATTTTTTTTTTCGTACCGTATTTCTACAAATTTTAACAATCTCATTTAAATTTATAACAGAGTTTGTTATAATTTTTATTATATTTTGTTATTTATTAAATAAAGATTTTATTTTATAATAATTGAACACATTTGTAGAATTATTTTCTCTGAAATATAAATAATTACTAAAAAGATTTACTGCATATATTTTTTATTAGCTTGTGCATTTGAGATGCATAACATTAAAATAAAGGAGTTGATTTGTGTAATATATAATTGTTATAAATTATATTCTTTAGTAATCATAAATTTGTTTTTCATATTTAATTCCATCTTAATATAACCCATTTTGTAAAATTTAGTTAACACCCGTTTTTATTTCATAATTCAATTAATTTATAGATTTTAAAATATTACATAAATTCTATAAATTAACACTTGTTAAGCTTAAATATTTATACTGCTTAGTATGGTATTAATTATAAATTTAACTATTATTTTAAATAATCAGATTAAAGTTTATTTTAAAACATAACATATAATAAGCTGGCTTAAATAAATCTATATATAAAATAAACTTAGATTGTGTGTTATTAAAAAAAATACTGTATAATATAGTAAATATTAAACTCATTTATATTCTAATTAATACTAAATAATAACATATTGCACAGTTTAAATAATTTAATTCTAAATTACAAAAATGATCCATTTCATATATGCGAAAATGTGGTAAAATTGTTCTCTTCATAAAATTGAATTCAATACGAAATAATTAGATTTTCTAACAAGATATTCTACTGACAAATAAGAATATTCTGTTTTTAATTAAAATTACTTTCAATGTTAATATACTGTGTGCTTTAATATTTTAATTTGTAAAATTTTAGCGCAAATTATATATTTTGATATTAATTTATTAACCATGTTGAAATATATCAAACAAAAAAATTAAGGCATATTTTACGACCCGTTTGGTGAACACGAATACCACGAATCGATAGCCGAACCGCAATATGTAATCAAATTAATAGCTCCGCCGCGAAAGCGCCGGAAGAGTGCAGGCGTTGCCGAGCTATTACTGGTATTGGCGCCATTAGCGGCCATTCCTCTGATAGGAAGCGCCGCATTAACCACATTCACGACGATGTTCGCAACCGGCGGTTTGGGCGGTTTGGGCAGACGTCGCAAACGAGATCTCCTAACGACTCGATTACTGTCGAGAAGTCTCACTCCAGTCCAGCCCAGAGATAATGACTACGTGAGTGAAACAAACGCTAATTGGAAGCCCAGACCTAATAGTGGGGTCGGGAGAGCGCACAGTCGACCGCCACTGACGCGCGCATTAATACTAATGAAAAGAGACGTACATTTCCTACTAATAAATGATTTAATTTTTGCGCAAAAGTCTGACAGATTTGGTCGACAATCGCCGTCCGGATCGCCACTGACTCGACGTGTGAGTGCTCTGAATGTGACAGAAGAGGCGAATAATTGGAAACCAATCGATTCGGAGAGCACTGCGAGGACTGCGAGAACAGGTGGCCGTAAGAGCGGTTCGATAACGACGTCGATTGCCAGCGATTCGTTAGCGAACGACGCGTTCACACGCAGCGCAGGGGTCGCCAGTAATGCGGCGCTCGTTAGCGGCGATGCGATCATAAGCACTGATCGCCTGTATCTGCAACGGAAGGGCAGTTTAGATCGACGGGAGCCGGAGCTGCGAGAAGTCGACTTGACTGAAGTCGAGCCCATCGCCAAACGCCAGTACAAAGACCTGCTCCAGAAGTTGGCTTATCGTTCGCCGCCGGCCGTGCGCTCCGACCTCATTGTCGTCGACAACAATGCGAGTCAAGTGCCGCACAGGGAGGCGAAGAGCAGCGACGAAAAGATACGGTTCGGGCGGAAAGCGCCGAAAGTCTACCAGAATTTCAATAATATGCGCGAATCGGCGCTTCAACGCGAAGACCTCATCACTCAGTCGTCGGACGCGAACGCAAAGCGCGCCGAACCGACCCATACGGACGCGAAGACCAGCGCCGATAAGCCCGACGCCGACCGCTTCGAATTCAATACATGGATTCCGTTCCTCTCGAATCCTTATCTGGTAGTATAGCTCATGTGACGCGATATTTAATATAATGGCATTAATTCAGCAAGAATAAATTTTGTTTGCAAACAAAAAAATACACTTCTATTCAAAATCGGTTTTTCTATTTAAGATCAAAATTAATCTCTTTTTCTGACGCAAACAAAAAGCGTTAAGAAAAGATATTTTCGCTGAAAAAATATTGACATTTTGATTAATTTTTCTAATAAACTCCACAGATATTTAGGGAAAATGTTCGAAATGTTTTGCCTAGACGCTTTTTCGCACTGTATATAGCGATTTATTCTAATTGATTTATTACTCGATATAAGTTTTAGTGTTTTTTTTTCTTCTCAAAGTCATTGTCTTTTTCAGTGAATAATTGAATGGAAAATAAATACTCTTTTGAAAGACATAACTGAATCGGGTATTAGATTTGCAATCCATCAGCAAATGTTTGGCTAGAATTTCAATCGCAAATCACAACTTTGTTATTCACAAAACGAATGCATCTATTTATACATTGAAAGTATCGATTTTATTCCTAAATAATTTTCCACCGTTGCGCTCGGGGGACAGTTAGTCAATAAATCACAAAAAATCAGCGCGCATATTTTTCCGATGGCTTAATTTTAATCATAACAATTTACATGCATCAAATGAGAAAGCGTATTGATTAATTCTGCGAGCATTCGCTAACGAATTATGTTAAGCTGGCAAACAGTAGCGAAAATACTGCACAAAGTTTACACCAATTTTTGTTGAGTACAACAAATATTTGAGTTAATGTCTCGACTAGAAAGTCGATCAAAAATTTCGCCATTTCTTCGCCGGATTTGTAGCCGAAGTACAAATTGATTCGAACGGCGAGTCTAAGAAAAAGGCAGACATTCCGCGAATTCTCGACCGAAAACGCGAGAATAAAATGACATAAAATAAAGAGTGAAATATATTTTTTCTCTCCTTTTCTTTTATCTGTATTATTGATAATCCAATTCCGGAGAAAGTATTTTCTGTCGTCGAGCGCACCAGTAGTCGAGGCAGTAGTCGCACCAGTAGTTGCGAGCGAATAGTCGTTACGAAAACAATGCGAACAATGAATGCCTTTCGCGACTTAAACGTATAATTTCGGTTCAAATGTATGACTTTGTTCTTCTGTCGCAATGTTCTGCCGTTGAGGTCGATGTGGGGTCGCGAGGGGACGGCGCCGACGGAAAGCGCGAAATGCATGACTTGGATGTCGTGCAGAAGTACTTGAACGCAATGGGAAGACCCGACTATAACGACGAGATCATCGCCACATACCTCTCGTGCAACGGTATGCTCGGCGCCGGCAACCAGTGCCTCGAGCGCCTCACGTGCCAGTTCTCCGACGCGACCAGTGGTCTCAAGCAGATCGAAAAGGACGTCTCATCCCTGTGCGTAGCCATTCCTCCGATCTCTGATCAAATGCATAGAAACAAACTTTTTATTCATATTCGCATAAACAGTATATTTTAACAAAAGTTTTTTATTGCTTTTTCTTTTCGTATATATTTATCGATTAATCGCATAAATGTTTGACTATTTGTTCGTTTTATTTCTTTTGTCTTTCGCTATGTTTGGCCATTCAGTGTAATCTATTCGCTGCTGAAGAACAAGCAGATCGACACCGGCTTCAAGAGTCGGTTGCAAAGGGCGGCCTTCTTCGGCAAAGACAACCCAGGCAGATGCAATTTCTATAATTGTCCCAAACACTCGATCGATACGAAGAGGAGAACGAGTTAAACATTTATAGATATTTTTGTTTGTTTTTTCTCTCTTTGCGTTCAGTTTTCACGAGATTTAGATTTCTGTAACGCATTGAATGACTTAAAACACAACGCTTTTTATCATTTTAATTGGTATTTGTTTTACTTTATTTGTTTTATATCTGTATTTTATACTGGGTAAATATATTATTATTATTATACTCATATTATAAGTTTACATTTTTATATAAAACTAATAATTTGTAAGTTTAAATTAGTATGTTGAGAATGATACAACACGTATATTTGTTTTAATATATGGCGTTTATCAAGAAATTGCATTTTTGATTAAATATTTAAAATTTATTAATGTTAAATTCACATTTAAATCTATTTAAATTTTTATTAATATACTGTATATTTAAACAAAATTTATAAAAATTTAATCGATAATAAAATTGTAATAAATATATTTGATAAAAATTATTATTTAAAAATAACATTATTAAAACACTCTCAAAAAGTTTTGATTAGATGCATGGTTAAAATTATATTATCTACTGTAATCTACTGTACAGCATATTAATGTTTAGTTAGAAAGAATTAATTAAATATGAAATAACAAGAAATATATTTATATCAAATGAAATATTTTTTTTATTTTCTTGTATTCAATCTTTATTCGACGTATTTTTGCGTTGCATTCGTCGGAATTCATTCAATTAGCGAAACTCTATAACAATTTTGCGATAGTTTTGCGAGAAATTAAATTTTGTGCCAAAACTTTGTTTTTGGTCAATAAAACTCTCTCTTCTCTCGATTGCCAACTATTTCTCTCCTTTTGGATCTCTAATAGTATTTATTGGAAACACAAAACTCTCAGAAGTATTGTTAGAATAGATATTCTTTCCTCTAAACTAATAAAACGACAAATAAATAATATAAATACAAAAAACAAACCGAATTATATTTTCGTTTCGACATTGAATTTTTGCTTGCTTACTTTTAACTAGTATAATTCGTTTTTTAGTTTTTATCGGTATTAAAGTTTTATGATTTACGGTTAATGTTTCTTGGTAAAAACATATATAAACTAATTATTTCAAGTTTATTGAATTTTATTGCATAACAATTCTATT
>JAQIXC010002641.1:0-10457 GCA_034697605.1 Metabelba pulverosa
ACAAAACCAATTTTCTACTCAACCACTCATTAAATCCGAATTATTTCAACGGTAAGACAAAGCACACACTTTCCCTTAAAATCTTATAATTAACTAAATTATTTTTATCGGACTTTAAAAATTCCGCTTGGTCAAACAACTCTTAATATTTTAAACCAATAGTTAATTATTTGGCCAAGAGGAATTTGAAAAACTTGTGTTAAAAATCTGAATAATTACTAATTATAACTATTTATACGAAAACTCAAATCAAATGTGAAATCTGTTGTTTCGACCGACAATAGGAACGGTAATCGAAGAGGCGTTCATCTCAACGATCGTCGGACCGACGAGCGCGGAGTCGGTGTACCCGCAAAACTTCATATGTATTCCATGCGAGTCCGGGTGCCGCACCTGTACGTCGGACGCGCCGTGCTTCGTCGAGTTCAATATCTTCATTCGGGCCACAACTCTGGGAATACAGAGCTTCTGTGCGACAATCACTTTCCTCATCGCCGTTGCTATTTGCAAACTGCGCCGATCGAAGGTATGCCCTCATCGCTCACTCACCCCCACTCACCCCCTCACCACCCGTGCCGTCTGGCCCTCATATCGCGTTTCATAATTGCTTAGCGCCGTAATCGCCGTTTAATCGCTTCTAATCGCTGCTAATCGGCATTTACGAGCGCTTCCTATCTCTCAGTTTGGTGTTAGAGATAAGCGATAGTGCAGTACATGAGTACATAAATCCAGTCATTTATTCCAATATTTTTTGTTTATTCAGTACTTTTTTCGGTTAAATGATAGCCCGACTCATCATAATAGCGAAATGTTGTAAAAGTAGACAATAATCGCAATAAGAGCCGATGAGTTCGCAATAAATTCCTCGTTTTTCTACTGAAACCGTATTTATTACCAGTCGTTGAGATGTAATAACTGAGCGATTCTTTCCGAGACTTAAATTCCAGATCCGAAACGAGACGTCGGAATCGAATCTGATTCTCAAGACTGAATGCAAAGCCGTCGCTCCCGCTCTCGACTATCGGTGCATAGAATTGCGATTTTTATATACAAATACCATAAATACATTACATATCGTCAAAGGTATCATATTTTCGCAAAATATGATTGAGAAAATAAATCAGACTTTTGAAGCATGTTTAAATTGCGTCAACTATAGGCATTGTTTTTTGCATATTATGTACAGTAACTATATTTGTTTAAAATATTAAAATGCATTTTAGTGTTTAAACAGTACAATACGTAATGCAAAGAAACAATTGATTAGGACTTTAGTGGAAGTGACGGCGAAATAGATTCGGCGAACGAGTCGTCGCTAAACCACTAAACGGAGATTTCAGTGCATTTTCTCAATCAATGTTTATCTAATTTAAACGAATAAATCGAATAAATTTCTCAACTCTTGTGAGGTATGAGTTCATGATTTTGATTTAACGGATCGAAATCAGATTATAGGTTATCTATAAAAACGCACAAAAATTTCGCTTTTACTTTGACATCAGTTTACTCGAAAGCCAAACTGAAATTGTACTGTTAGTTTTTTGCGCACAGTATAAATATCTTCAAAAATCAATAATTAGTTTAGCTTTTAGTTGAATTTACTTTTTGTTTCATATTTCTTGTTTTAAAAATCAATTAGCAATATAAAATGGGAATTCTAAGTTTTTATATTTTGAAAAATTTGCATGTATTTACAAAAATTTGTTTAATGGAGTTTTTAATTTAATAATTCTCTAATAGCTTTAATAATTAAATTTGGAAATAATTTTTAACAAATTCAATAGGACATGGCATAAATTAGAATTGGCACAAAAATAAGAGATGTTTTATTCGAAAATTTTCATTATTTGCTAGAATTGACGCAATGCTAACAAAAACCAAATGAAGAACAAAATCGATTGAAAAGCTGAGAAGATTTTATTCAATTAAAATTTTAATTAGCATTTGATTATAGGCTATTTTAATCATGTAGAAAGTACATTTAGAGCACTTAATGCACTTTTGTTCCTAAGTTGATTTTAACTAATTTTTAACCTTGCTAAATTAGTAAACACTTTATTTCTATGCGATACAAGCTTTATATTTTAGCAGATTATAAAATAGTCAATGTAGGAATATGTATCAAAAATGGAAAAGTTACATAATTAATTTGTTTCACGAGTCAGTAGTATTTTTTTTATCTATTTCCCTAATCCACTAAATTAAACTAGATTACGTAAATTTACATCATAAGCTTAAAGAAGCTTAAAGATTTATAAATTAGTTTGAACAAAATTTTAATACTAATAATATTAGCAATCAAAATTTGTTTACAACATATTCCTAAAAACATTATATTGTGCAATTTAACCTTGATTAACCGAAGAAATTGTTTAAACATAATTTATGTTTATTTGTTCAAATGTAAAAATATTAACATAAAAAATTAGAATGAAATAATTTGCTTGAATACAATAATATACTATCCAACTCAATTATTTTGGTAAAGTATTATGATATTTTAAAATTAACAATATACATTGAGCATATTTTATTTAAGAATTTAGTAACAAAGTTCACTTGTTAATAATAAATAAATAGCTTCGACTTTTAACGACATATAGACATGCCAGTTTAATATTTTGAGAATTATTCATAAAATATGGGATTTTTATATTATTAATATTTAAGCGCAAAATAGTTTAGTGTTTGAAATATTCTGTGTCTGAAAATAACAAATTCCGAAATTCGAAAAACGCAGGTTATTATCAAATTATTTTTTAATGTAACATAACTTTCGTTCAATATATTGATCGATTCGTTTAAACACTAAACTCACTATTATTTCGGATTTAATTTATGCGGAAAATTAACTTTAATTTTAAGTTTAAATTAATTTTATGTAAAGAAATTCTTAAACATTAAAAAAAAGACAACAATTTTTAATCATACAATTTTAGCTTTGAAAATGTCTTATAATTTATGGTGAATATTAATTAAAGTCGCATGCTAAAAGCGACATAATTAAAATTAATTAGAAGCGATGTGTTTTCAGATAGAAAAGTGTGGATCTAAGCAGAAAAGTGCACCGAATCGGCACTATTCATAAGAACTGCATAGCATTTGATTGCACACAGCGTTCGGGATTCTACTAACGCATAAATATTTGATTAAAAAATATTTTGCCAAGGTATTCCATAGAAATTTAATGCCTACCACCTTAATAATAAAAAGCATAAATCTATTTTTTGCCATAATTCGATCGCCATCATAAAAAACTTAAGAAAATAGAGCAAGCCAAACTAGCATTGGCGTACAGTATAGTGCATTGTAATTTCCAATTGAATCATGATCAATTCGCATGTTCGCTCGTTCGCCGCCATCCGCAGCGAAACGTCGCGATTGAAATTCGCATCACTTCTGCAAATAAGACCAAACGATTGGTGTAATTAATTTTCGCGATAAACCAATTATAGCTATAAATTAAATAACTGTTAAAAGTCTCGACACGTTTTCGAGACGCGAATAACAAAAAAGTCTTTTCACTCTATTTTTCACTCTATTTTGCAGTGTATTTATTATTGAATACATTGTACGAAAATTAATTGCAAAATATCTTCTTTGCAATTATCGTTGGGATCGGAGATAGAAAATCCAATCAAACATATGATTGGTTTGAATCGATTTTCATTTGGTCGGTAAACGTGAACTTTTCGATCGATTTTCTGTTTTGTTGCGAATGTTTGCAATCGCCGTAAATACGGAACTCTATTCGCGAATCGTTTCCTTTGCGTCTCATTTGCCTTTGAATGTGTGGATCGAAAAACTTTAGATTAAATGTCTTTTGCAGACAATAGCGTCTTCTCGTTGGGTGATCCTCGAGATGATACTACTCGGCTCTCTCATGCTCTACATTACGGTAAATGTCTTTCATGTCAACTCGCGATTTACGCCATTCCCTACCCGAGCGCTGATTAGCGGCGAACTAATTGTCCGCAACCGTCGATTAGGTAATCATTCGGTACTACGAGTCGACACCTCTCACCTGCTTTCTCGAGCCCTGGTTTCGCGAAGTCGGCTTTGCCTTCTGTTACGGCGCTATCGTTATAAAGGTTTACCGCATTTTCGCCGAATTCCAGACCCGAAAGGCACACCGAGTGTGTGTGCGCGACAAAGACCTTCTCAAGTACTTGGGCGGCATTGTGCTGGTTGTGCTCGGCTACATGTCCGCCTGGACGGCGCTCGTGCTCGACGGCATCCACGACGTGAGCCGTATTAGTTGGTTAGACAGTGCCGTCAATTTGGACATCAAAGGCAAGAATATTCTGGAAGAGAAGTCGACTTCCGATGGTCTGCGATATGTGATGTGTCGACAGCTTTCGTGGGATTTCGTCACTGAAATCGGTTTGTATTGAAAAAAGAGGATATTTAGCGATAATTAGAGATTTGAAAAATGATTGAATGTATAGATTGTATTGAGTGTATGATTACGAGTGACTAATGGCATAATTGGGTGCATTAGGGGAACTGTTCTTCTTGTTGACCGGAGTCTACATAACGTATTGCATTCGAAACGCGAAGAAAGAGGTCTACAGAGAGAAGTGGACTCTCGCGGCCTCTATATATCTCGAGACTATAGTCTCGTTCACGACATACGCACTCAAACACGTCTTCTGGTTCCACCCGGACCTCCATCCCGACCACATATTCCTCCTATACATGGTTCGGTGCCAACTGACAGTGACGCCGATGTTAATCATGGTATTCTTCCCGAAAGTAAGTCCCATCTGTTGTCAATAGGTTTGGAAAGACAGCTAACCATTGAGTGAATGATTGGCCGCTTTTTGTAGCTCTGGTTTCACAACCGAACGCATCGATCAGAGCATCACAGGTCACGTCATCTATCATCGGCTGACGTTCCCGATCCGGTACCCGAAGCGATGAAACTGCACTCAGCGATACTGTCGAACGGGGAGGTCGACATCGGGGACATCAATTTGGCGGATATGGATCCGGAGGACATCAGAGTACGTGATTGGCGTTCACTGCCAGCCCTTTCTCGCTATCAAAGACTCGATTTTTTCGATTCGCTTTACGAATCACTTTAACGTCGATCTGAGCGCCGATGGAAAACATCTGCGTTAGGGTCAGGTGTCGAACCAGAATCTAACCAAATGTCTATTCCCTACAGTCGGAGCTGCGCCGCGTCTATACCCAACTACAAGTGCTTCGGAATAAGACGATGCGAAAAGACAACCCACACATCAGTAAGCGTAGGGGCGGTCGCAAAACGCACCGTCGGTTCTCACTGCAGCCCTTCCACCACAAGCACAAGCACGAGCAGGAGATGACCGAAATATCGCGCACTCCCGAGGAGTCGACGGCCAGCCTCGAGGGCACCGCGTCGTGTCAGCCGGACGGGCCGTCGTCGGTGCGCGTGGAGGGCGACGGCCCCAACAACTCGTCTAAAGTATCTCATATTAATCGAAATCATTGAAGAAATTCATTACTTCTATCGTCTCAGCGATAATCACATCCTTTCGACTCAAACATTCACTCATTATTTGTTAAACTTATATACAGTTATTAATTATTTTACAAAAACAAAAACAACATGAAACTTTTTCTTATTTCTAAGGAAAACAATTTAGAAGATTCTTATAATTATTAATTGATATTATTGTTAATTAAATAAGAATTAAAGCAAAAAACCACTTAATAAATGGTTTAACTTTGTTATTGTTATAATAGTTTTGAATACATTAGTTAATTAATTACGAATTTAGAGCCATTGGGTAATGAGTTTTGAATTTTTGACAATATGTTACATCTCTTTGCCTTAGACTCACTTTGAAAAGCGGTTAAAAAGTATTATTTCATTCAATGTTTAGATTCACGTCTTATGACATGATCTGAGAATTGTTTTGCAAAAAAATTCGGCACAAAATTGTGATTCTAATGGACCAAATACTTTGATATGTTTCAAACTAAAACTTATATATTAAAACTCCAAACCAATCGATTTCGACGCAACAAAAGTTTTAATTAATAAAAAAAAACTAATTCTCGTTTTAGTCAAAATAAATAACTAAATAAAACTTTGTTTCTGTCGAAATCGATTGCTTATAAATAATTAATAAAAATAGTCATTAATTTCTAATTCTCTCTAAGAAACAGCTTTTTATTGATTAACTCGATTTGAGGAGAAAACGAATTCAAAGGTATTTTCTAATGTATTTCGAATGCTATTCAGCTGTGGATTACATCGGCAGTGATGTACTGTTCACTGGCCTGGCCTGTGGTTGACCTACATGTAGGTGCTTTAAATACAGCCATTCGAGATTTCTGGTCTAATTCCTTTTTTTGCATGCTAAATTAATTTACGTTCAAGACTTTACCTGCAAATCTAAATTCAGACAGATACTTAAATTTAAAATATTGTTCAGTTTATTTGTTAAATTGTATTATTGAACCAATAATAATGATAATAATAATAAATTTAACGAGCATCGTAAATTTTAACTACTTGATTATTCATTGAGTGCGCACTTGTTATTCGATTTTTTCAATTGAGCCAGGTTAGATAGGAAAGGCAGCAAGTACCATGTGTGATTATCGACTTTGTAAACATCATACAAATTACGAACGACTGAATGATTTGTTTGAAGAAAATACTAAAAAAAGTAAAAGCCTTCTCGGGTTAGGTCTGTTTGCTTTAATTACATAAGTGAATGGTTTAATGGTATGTAGTGGCGGTACTGGTGGTACTGGTGCTAAATGCCGTTCCTTCGGGACTCTCGACTGACGATTGTTTGTCATTCGACTAAAAACAGACAAATCGATGAATCAATGCTTTCACAGAATATTAACAATTATTAAAATGTTTAAAAAAGACTGAATTCTATTATACAATTCAATGTAATTTCAAATTTAAGCCAACATTTGATTAATATTTTGCACAGAAATTATTTGAACAATTTTTTGGTGAAAATATGCGCTTCAAATATATAATTAGGCGTAAGAACCGTTTGGAATGACTAATTTAAATAAGTTTTTAATGTTTCGTATTTACTAATGAGCTCTAAATCAACAAACGCTACAGAATATGAAAAAGCGATTTTAATTTTAAAATGTTCAAATAGAAATTCTTGTTTACATTGAACTAATAATAAATTTGGTAAAAATTTTATGCGTAAAACGAATTATTATTAAAATGTAATAAATTCAATTTGATAACATTAAAGTTACATTTAAAGTTTTATTTTTGGCAAAAATCAATAAAATTATTAATTATCAACATGTATAAAAACCTAACAGTGGCTGAAATTTTTGCAATAAGAATGAATAAATATATTATTAATAATTTTACTAAATTTTAAATAAAATTAATTAAAATGTATAAGACTTTTGGTTAAAGAGCCGATCGAAGCGGCGCTGAAATAATTAATTAATTAAAAAATGAATTTAAAGAATTAGACGACTCGACCAGTAATTTGTTGGCCAGTAATCCGATTGAAACTATAATTTACTTTATTTTTACACATTTTCATCAGATGTTTAGTTGGCTTCTGCCGACTAATCCAATAAAAACCACTAATTCTCACGAATTGTATCAATTATTAAAAATTTTTATATAAGAAAACATTAATTATTCTGTTAATTAAATTTAACTCTAAATCTAAGTTTATATTCACCTGTAATTCACAATTACATACATCTCTTCCACTAAAATAAAAATAAATTTCGCGTTTTTTAATTAAAATACTTATTTAAAAAAATTATTTCAAAAAACATTGGAATTAAATGATAAGCATTTTATTTCTTCAAAAATAAAAACAATTTGTTTTATAAATAGAATAGTAATAAAAGTTAATAATAAGTTAAGAAAAAGTGCAAAATAATTAATTGAGAAGAAGAAAGATTAGAAAACAAATATAATTCAAATATAATTCATATCAAATATGATTTCTTAAAATTGAATTTCAAATTCATGATTAATATCAGAGAAAAATATAAAAACTTTGTTTTGATACCAAACTTTCGAATCACTTATTGAGTTTCAGTATTAGTTTTGTATACAAATCAGAATTAAATTATCTTTTCGTTAAGCCGTTAATTGCAGTCAATCTTATTGTTCGTAATTTGAGATTTACGCTCAAAATATCAATTTAACCTTTAAATAAATTTTAACCCGAATAACGGAAAATGCTAAACTCTTGGTAAAATTTATTTAAATTAAATGTCAAATATTTACCGAAATGTTTAACTCGAAGCGCAGTTATCTTTCATCGACTGTTAAGTACCGGTACTTAGAAACATAAATAACTTATTTTTGTATTAAAATCAGACATTTTCGCCGAAAGACTGTAATTAACGGCATTTCACGTATCGAACAATTTATCGAATAATTTAATAACAATTTTAAAGCACAAAAACAATGCATAAAAACTGTTTTGTTAAAAAAGTTTCGGTCTTTTGCCTCAATTTGATTGAAAAATAGTTTAAAATTTGTTTTTTAGTAATAAATGACAAATCAATATATAATTAATATATTTAACAAATTCTTTTAAAGTGTTTTAACACAATCTCTAATAAACTAATGACAAGAATGATCACCAAATGAGTGCAATGAGGGGTCACCAGTCGGGCGACCAATGGGCCGGCAGAACGGGCCGAGAATTGGCCACCGATTGGTCACCAAATGAATTTGTAAATACACTTAAACTCATTCATTGCCGGCATTAGACAAACCGAACCATTCGTTATACGAATTCGTAATTTCAAGTTAAGAGTATTTGGAGTCTGGGTTGGGATCGGCGTCTGCTGTCCATTGCTCTGCACTATCACCTCAACCGTTCGGCTCTGATAGCGCAACGTCGCCATCAGCTGAACGTCCGATGTGTTGGCACTCGTCAGGCAATAGACGGCGTCGAAGTCCAGCTCTTTCATGTCGTTGAGCACCGGTATTGCACAGGCAGTCGCCGCCGCGAAGTTCAGTTCGTTATCTTCGGCACAATTACTGCTATTATTTGTATTGATTTGCTGTCGTATTAAAGCACTCGAGTCCGACGATCGCACCTGAAGGTAATGGCCCTCCAGTGATGTCTTAGTTGTCGCGCAATTCTAAGTCAAGACAAACAAAAGGATTAGTCAATCGTCGGAATGAGTGGCCGATTGGCCGACAGATTCGATACCAAATTGAAGAAATAGGGACTGAAGAGCTGCTGCTGTGTCTTAAACCTCGCGATCAGTATTAACTCGTTTTGTTGCGTCAATTGGTAGACAACGGACTGGGATTGCGATGAACTGAGACCAGTGGTCAGCGAGAGTGTGTCCGAACCCCTCACATGACTGACCCAATTGGTGCGCGAGTGCGGACTCGCGTCGAGCACCGGAGCGCACATCGGGTTCGACGACCAGTTGGTCTGATTGACAACGATTTGGTGCGAATCGAGTTCGACGGAGACGAGGGACGCGCCGATCGTAAGGACACCGATCTTGAGGTTGTTGTTGCGGTTGTTGAACGTAAACCGACGGATCATTTGTCGACAGTTGAGTAGATCCTCTTCGATGGAAATGATTTCATTGTTGTGAATCATAGCTGATCTGCAAATTCAAACCCGAAGTCAATTAAATCGGCGGAACAGTCGGTGCGACGGAATGCCGGTTCGCAACACCAATACCTCGTTTTGCCGTTTGTTTCCTCTCTTCGAGCGGTTGAGTCGCCAATAGTCGCCAATACTCGCCGATCGATGCACTCAATCGACTGCAGACTTCACACACTTCTGCGCCGATCACTGATTGTCTTAATTGTCATTAACGCGAATCAATTCAATCAAATCAAAGACAAAATGCGATCGACTTTACAATAAGTCATAGTTTTATCACTAAATTAATGCCATTTTTGTAAGCATTCAATACTAATATAACGTTACGCTTATACGCGAAATATTGCGCCCCATATGTCAAAATCAATTTTGCATGTTTAAATTATGTTTTCTACAATATATCAAAAATTCATAATTATTATTCATTTAAATATGCATTTTAACTTATCACAATTATTTATATTATACTATAAAGATTATAAAAATTACCAGTACATTAAAAATTTTATTAATTTTAACTATTTATTGCCAAATATATTTCCATTGGTATTATTTACAATTTTAATATTTATGTTTCCACTCAAACGTACCTAAAAGTACTTTTAGTTTCAAAGTATATATATTGATATTTTCTAGACATGTTTGAATATGTCAGTTTTAAAGAGCTCTTGGTTAGGCATGTTTTTGCCATTGGAACCATATTTTTAAAAAATTTTGTTTACGAGATATTCAATGTTGAAATTTTCATGTCTATGGGAAATTCTCAAAAATGACCATTTTCAGGCGCGATTTTTACCCCCGCCCCTTAAGTATTATTCAATGAAATTTTTTTTGAAATATCTACTAAACATAAGGATGTTTTCTAGTTGG
>JAQIXC010002642.1:0-10456 GCA_034697605.1 Metabelba pulverosa
TAAACGCGTTGGTTATACCGTTTGGAAATTATTCACAATTAACTCATTTCAATGCTACAAGGTATTTTCAAATAATATATTTATAATTATAAATATATTTGTTAAAATTTATATTTTACAGATAATAGCTTTCATGTCATTAATGTTTTGCAAGTTTATAAAGAGAAACAGGCAATAACCATGCTAAATGCTTAAATCACATTTTATATCGTTGCAAAGTTTGTATTATATATACTATACTAATATATCTACCTACTATACTTAATAATACATAAATTAATTTATTTTTATTAGAGATATTATGAAATTAAACATAATAATGTATAGGTAATTACTGAAATGTAATATTACATGAAATTAAAATAAAAGCGTTGTTTCCCAAAATGTTTTAATCAATAATAAAATAAAGAATAATTAATAAAACTGAGAAATTTTATTTAAATATAATATCAACTAAACTACAATCAATAACTACCAAATTTTTACACAAATTAAATAATAATCATAATAGTGTTTAGAGATTTATTAATTTAGAAAGTTAAATGCTTAATGAAATAACCAATTTCCATTATTATCCCGGTAACTTTATATCTTACTTAAAGAGACTGCTAATATGTATTTAAACTTATTTAGTATAAATCATTTAAAGTAATTAATTATACTGTTTATATAAATTCATGCCGAGATTTCGGGACGGGCCAGAAAATTAAATTATACAGGTCTGGCCGGATCGGACCGTACAAAATCGGCCCGTTTTTTACCTCTACTTTCATCATACTACGTATCAAATATTCTTTAATCATTGCATATTTAACCATTATGAAATTATTTGCTGATTACAGTAAATATTCAGAATGACAATACAAATTACTAGCATTTGAAATGATAAGAAATAGATAAAAGTATATTTCAGCATTTTCATTTATATTTTTCTCATTTACATCTAAAGTAACGATGGTAAATTATGATTTTTATGGCAACTAACTGGTATAAAAATGACATAATTTTCACATGATAGATATTATTTTAAAACCGGGTAACATAATTTATGATAAACATGAGATATTATAATTTGCAATAAATTAATCTCGATAAATTAAAATAAAATAAAGGCAATTTAATTTATTAGATATTAAACATTACTTAGGCAATTTAATTATAAAAGAATAATAATTTTAAATTAAATTTGTTTAATAAATTCTAAATACAAATAAGGTAATTGTCAATAATAATTTAACTAAAAAATTACTTTACTCAATTAAAATAAACAAATTATAATTCCTGTTTAATTTTATAAAACATGATTATTTTTAAATTGTGGCAAAGATATATATTTCGAAGATTTCGCAAAATATTTTATTGCTAACAAGTTAACAGCTATGCGTATCTTACTTTGCATTATCTAACTTATATTATCATGATTTATACTGTGCATAATTAAAATGACCAGATTAACTGATAAATTACAGCCACGAACAAATTTCTACATGTATAAATATCGCAGCAATTTTATGTACAAATATAATTGTTGCGATATACAAGTAGCAATTAACAGTTAGAAATTGAAAATATGAGAATATTTTTATTTAATACCGTTATTCTAGTCGTAAGTCTCGTATCGACGGCGAGCGCATCGACGCGATGGCCCGAACACGATGTTTCGACACTCAAACTACTGCAGATCGTGCACCGGCACGGCGATCGGGCACCGGTACAACGGTTACCAAATGACCCGTACAACGACCCGCAGTACTGGCCAAACGACTTTGGCGAATTGCGGTCGAAGGGCAAGTACCGTATGTACAAACTTGGTGAATTCATACGCAATGAGTACGACGCATATCTGGGCGATCGGAACTCTCCGCGCGAGATGTACGCCCGGAGCTCGATATCCGACCGCTGTATCGAAAGCACGTCGTGTCTACAGGCGGGCGCTTATCCGCCCCGACATACCGACTGGGAGTGGAATGTCGGTGCGGACGCACAGTTAGGCAAATACTGGCAACCGATCTCTATCGACACGTTTCTGCCGACGGAAAATGATACCATGCTAACTACGGTATAATACTTTATTACATATTAAAATATTTTTACTACATTATATTTTCAACTACATGATGTGTAACCCAATTGCACCTTGTTTGCTTGCCAACATTATCATGATTTATAAAATACAACATTACTTATGAAATAATCATGTAACAAAATTAGACAGTTTAATTCTAGATTATTAACGCTTATAAGTTTTACTAAATAAGTTGCTTTACTAATTCTCTACTGGTATTAGTAAATTCTTCAATATAGTTAAAATGCGATTTTTAGCAATCTTATTAATTAAATCGTGTTGATTTTTAAATATTAAACATAAAAAAGGTTAGGTTATTTATTGTTAAAATAATGTGTTAAAATAAAATCTATTTAAAATTAATAAATTTGCTTAAAATAATTAAACATAAAGCATAAAGTATAAATTCAACCAAACATTATTATTTTTACTATATTTATCATATTATTAGTTTGAATGCTAAGCTAATTCATATTAGATTATTCATATTAAATTAACAATTTACGACTCATAAATTAATTGAATATAGAACACGCCATGCGCACTTGAGAAAAATGAGCAAGCACAAATAGTCAGCAGCGAGCGCTTCCAGAGCTTCTACGCGGCGAACGCGGGCTTCTGGCGTAATGTGAGCGCAACTACGGGTTTGAATATCACGGAAATCGTCTCTGCGTTCATGGCCTACGACACGCTGTCAATTGAGACCGACATCGGCTACTTCTGGAGCAACGTCTGGACGCCCGCACAACAACGGGCGGTCGTCGCGAGCCTTAAAGACACGAATGACCTCCTGTTCAACTACTACTGGAACACACCGGATATACTACGGGTGCGTTCGGGCGCTCTCGTGCGCGCACTCAACGATAATATAGCGAATGGCATGAACGCGTCGTGTGAGCGCAAACTCTACGTGTATTCGACGCACGACGTGAACGTCGCGATACTCATGCAGGCGCTCGGCATCTATAACAGCGCGCGCCCGCCGTTCGGCGCCGCGCTATTCATTGAGTTGCACGAGAAGACGGCGAAGACCGCCGCCGACCCGAACGGCGAGTATTTCGTTCGCGTCTACTATCACAATGAGACGACGATCGGAGAGGGAATACCGCAGCCGCTCGAGTGGTCCGAATGCGGGCTTCGCTACGATTGTCCGACTGAACAGTATTTCGATTTCACGCGAAAGCTATTGTACGACGACTTCGAAGCCGAGTGTAATGCCGGCGCGCGTTAAACGAGTTAATTAATGATAAATTAATTATTTTAATTAATTAAATAATTTTAAACAATTTTATATGAAATATTATATTGTACTGCTAACAATTTGTATTTCTTTTAAAATCTTGTTTAAATAAACCTTGAAGACTATTATAATTCTAATGATTTATTGATAAACTATTGTCAGGCTAATCTTTGTGCACAGCATAATTATATTTAAAATGATCTTATAGAAATGTAAAAATTATTCCATCGATAGTAGACTTCATGTTCTGAAGTCTTTGAAACAACTGTTTCATTAAGAGCATAGTGAAAGAGTGAGAGGTGGGAGAGACCGCGCACTGGACAGTCTAACATGATGAAATTTAGCATTTTATGGTTACATATACACTTATATACATGTGAATATGCTATAAACCCATATTTGAATGACTTTAAGTAACCAGGCAGTATTTTTGTTTGTGTAAGTTTTATTTGTTTGTTGCTGAAGTATAAAACTGAAGTAATCAAATTTCATAGATTATATAGAAATAATTTGCAAAAATTAAACTAAGAATAAACTATTAATGTTTTTGAAATAAATTTTAAACAATGTAAATTTAATGGTAAATATTTGATATTAACAAAAAAATAAAGTTAGATATTAATATTTTTAATTTTATTAATACACTTATAAATTTTGTAGCTCTGCTATTAAAAAATATAAGTGTAATTAAAAATTATTTTAGTAATTACCTAAAATATAATTATATTTAGAAATAAGTTTATATTATTCATTATTAATTATACAACTATTAAAAGTTTATTAATCTATATTTTAATAATATTTTAAAAAACATAGCAATTAATCATATCTAATTGCTGAAACCACAAAATTAATATTAGTTTATTATTTATAACTTTTATTAATAAGAAACTATAAATATTATAATATAGATATAAAAATAAACATGCAAATAAATATAATCTGTATTAGTATTAAAAACTATTATTATTTTTTAATAATTGACATTGAAAAAAAATTAAAATGAATACTGTATTTAAAAACAAGCTATTATTGATTGATCTGGTGTTGAAAGACGCGGAAAAGTATTTGTATAAAATCGGGTTATGTCTGTCAAAAGACAATTCAAATGATAATTCATTTTACAAAAGATCGCTATTTTATAATCCAATTATTGTATTCATTGCACAAATGATAATATTTATTAAACACATTATTCTTATACTAATTAATAGCGACGAATCCTATTTATTAATTATTCTTGGTGATTACGCTCATTATTTTAACATGCGTATTCATTGCAATGTAATATTAAATTTATTCTTTTTCATCTCAATTGGCTCTCAAATAGTGTATTATTCTAATTACAGAAATGATATAAAACCGACATTTTTCTCAGTCTTTGATGTAATAACTGATTCGCGTTTACAACAAATATATGGCGTTTCAAATGTGAAAGCAATTGCTAAATTAAAATTGGAACTTAAATATTTGTTGCTTGTTGCTAAAATTAATGCAAATTTATTTATTCCATTATTACTTTCCCTGGCAACTATTTTACCCTACTTCTTATTTTGCACTTTATTTGAAACAGTGGTTTATGGTATACCAAATTCAATTCTATTTTATCTAGCTGTTCATTACGGCGTTAACTTGGTGTTTTATCAAGTTGTATATTTTTACTTGCTAAGTAAATATTTATTTATTAAACTAAAATCAGTTAATAATTTAATAAGATCAAAACATGTGATAAATACCACGCAAATTGTCCGCTATTTTAGTTTAATTTATGAAAAAAATTCTGAATATAATACGACTTATTGGTCAAAATTCTTACTATTGTTTTGGCTGTCGTTTGGAACAACAAACATTTTTACAATGTATATAATTATTTATAAACCGATGATTTTTGCTCTGGAATTTATGTTTGCATATTTCTTCATTGTTGTAACATGTATATTTACATTCGTAATATTTACGGCTTCGATGATAAATTCAGAATCGATTAGATCGTATAAACTTTTAAATAGCTTATCAATTAAACTTTATTTAAACAAAAACAAAACTAATGTTTTGGTGCAAACATTAAGACATAACATTAAAGTTAGTGTTATGGATAAATAATAAATGTACTGTGTTTATGATTTTTAAATTATAATTGTGTATTGTCATTTATACTAGCTATTATCATTAATTGAAAGAAACAGCTATAAACGCGTTGGTTATACTGTTTGGAAATTATTTACTATCAATTCGTTTCAATGTTACAAGGTGAATAAATAAATAAATAAAACTAGCTAATTTATTTATTTAATTTTTAACAGATGATTGCGTTTTTATCTATAATGTTTTGCAAGTTTATTAAAAGAAACAGGCAACAATGAATTATTCGCAATTTTCAATTTAAAAGTATTGAATTCTATACTGTATAGATTTATATATAAATAAATATACAGATAATTTACAGAGAATAATAAAGATTACAGAGTAGAAAAAGATTGTAAATTAAAAAAAACCAATGGAAGTATTTAATAAATTTTGCTGAATCTAATACACATTTAATCTTACCAATATTATTCGCTGCATTAACTATTATATCATACATTGTATTTTGTACTTCAATCGTAACAGTTATTTATGGAATACCAAATGCGCTTCTATATAGTTTTGGTAATATCTTTTAGCTGTAATCTTTGTATATTTCAACTTGTCTATTTTTATTTACTTAGTAGATACTGGGCAATTAAATTAAAAGCGTTAAATAACAAGCTTAAGTTAGCAAATTAATACAATTAAACTAAAATAAAAATAAAAATGATATTTTATAAATTTATTTACTTTAAAGTTATAATGTGTAATTTTACTTTAAGTTTATTTATAATAAAAAATCAATAAATAAAATTAATGGTTATAATTTTGCAACTTACAACAAATCCATTAATTTGTTATTTAATTTAAAATTAGACAGTATAAATGAAACAAATAGATAAATAATATTTCATATAGCTCATACTTGGAAATAACATTAATTTGTTTTAATTTTTTAATCTATCATTTAAAGTTAACATACAATAGATGCATTTTTTATTTAATTAAAATGAGTAAGATAATATTTAAAAAAATATTGCCAAACAATGTAGCGCCGAAAGACGCTGAAAAACATATGTTTAGAATCGGGTTATGTCTGCCGACAGACAATCCGAACGTCAGTTCACTTCACAGAACATCTCTATTACACAAACCTATTGTCGTATTCATTGTACAAATGCTTGTCATTATAAAGCAAACTATTTGTATCTTAATAAATGATAATAACTCTTATTTATTAATTATTTTTGGTGATTATGGACATCATTTTAATATGCATATCTATTGTAATATATTAATGAATTTGCTATTTTTATTTACAATTGGATCACAACTTGTATATTACTATAACTACAGAATTGGTATAAAACCGACATTTCTTGTAGTATTTGAAGTGATACTAAATTCGCGTTTACTTCAACTGAATGGCATTACAGATAAGAAAGCGATTGAAAATTTGAAAAATCATTGAAAGTATTTAATAAATTTTGCTAAATCTAATTCATTTGTAATCTTGCCAATATTATTTGCTTTTGTAACAATAACATCATACATTGTATTCTGTACTCCATTCGAAGCCATTACTTATGGTATACCAAATTGTATTATATTTTGCCTTGGCATTTATTTTAGCAGTAATCTTGGCATATTTCAACTTCTCTATTTTTATTTATTAAGTAAATACTTGTCAATTAAATTAAAAGCGTTTAATAACAAGCTTAAATCAAAATCAATAATTAATATTCAATATATTACGCAATCATTTAATTCAATTTATTTGGAAATTTCTGAATATAATACCAACTTTTGGTCGAAATTTTTGCTGATATTTTGGCTATCGTTCGGAACGACGAATATATTTACATTGTATATAATTATGTATAAACCAATGATTTTAGCAGTTAAATATATTTTTATTTATTTGTTTGTTCTTGTTACAAACCTATTTGTATTCGTAATATTTGCCGCTTCGGCAGTCAATACCGAAGCAAATAAATCGTATAAATTATTGAATGGTTTGTCAATCAAAATGTTTGTAAACAAAAGCAAAATTCAAATTAACCCTAAACTTGTTAGACATCACATTAAAGTAAAAGATTGAAATGTACCAATTTACAAAGCAAATATATTAATTTTTAATTTAACATCTTTAGTTGCTGACATTAATCGAGAGAAATAGCGCTAAACGCGTTGGCTATACAGTTTGGAAATTATTTACAATTAACTCATTTCAATGTTACAAGGTAATTTATCAAAATATTTTCAAAATTATTTTTATAATTTAAACGAATGTTTTTATTTTTCAGATAATTGCATTCCTTTCATTAATGTTTTGCAAATTTATCAAGCGAAACCAAAATTTATAAATTTAAATGCAGCAATACTTAGTAACATTAAACTGCTATTTTTAAAATATTTTTATTAACAAGATATTTCAACAAAATAGCTATAATTTGTCTACGAAAAATTATTTAAAAAATAAATATAAAGTATAATGTTAGTGCAACAATATTAGAAGTGTCATATTATTTAAATTTAATTAAAAATTGTTTTCTAAATATAACATTTTATTAAAAATAAATTTAAATATTAATAAACGTTTTGCACAAATATTAATTCATACCAATTTGATTTGTTTAATAACAATTTGCTTTTTATTTATACAGATTATTCTGTTATACCTGTATAATAAAGTTTTTAATATTTTCAAAAACAAGTATATAATATAGGTAATAAGCTGTTATTTCTAAATTAGTATTTAGATGAAATCTTATTGCTTAACAAATATAATCATTATGTATAATTAATGATTATTTATTTTTTACTTGCAAATAATATAGAACTGTCATGTAGCATTTATTTAAATAAAATTATATATTTAAACAATATTGACTTTAAATCATTTACGTCATAAATTGATTGACTCATAATATGAAACAACATTTATTTTATAACTAATTATAAAATTATTACATTTATTTATAAATAATTTTATTTATATAATATCAAGCATTATTTCAACTTTAAAATGAGCAAGTATTTATTTAGTAAATTATTGCCGACGGATGTGGCTCTGAAAGACGCGTCGAAGCATTTGTTTAGAATCGGGTTATGTCTGCCGACAGACAATCCGAACGTCAGTTCACTTCACAGAACATCTCTATTACACAAACCTATTGTCGTATTCATTGTACAAACGCTAGTATTTATTAAGCATAGTATTCTCATACTAATTAATGACAATGAATCTTATTTAATGATCATACTGGGTGATTATGGACATCATTTCAATATGATTATTCATTGTAATATAATATCAAACTTATTCCTTGTTATCTCAATTGGCTTTCAACTCATGTATTATTATAACTATCGAAATGATATAAAACCGACATTTTTCGCAGTATTTGATACAATCACTAATTCACGTCTACAGCAAATGTATGGCTATTCAGACAAAAAAGCAATTTCTATATTAAAATTCCAATTAAAATATTTATTTTATTTTGCTAAAATTAACACAAGTATATTTCTGCCTGTATTGGCTATCATGGTAGTATTTATTCCTTATTATATGTTTTGTACACCATTTGAAGCAATTGTTTATGGAGTACCTAACTCATTTTTATTCTCTCTGTCTGTGTATTAAGGCTCAATCATAGTAATGTATCAAGTTGTTTATTTTTATTTATTAAGCAGATATTTATATATTAAATTGAAATACGTTAACAACTTGTTAAAATTGAATACTACAATTAATACTTTACACATATGTCGATATTTGCATTTAATCTATTCAAAAATATTTGAATATAATTCCACATTTTGGTCAAAATTTTGCTATTATTTTGGCTGTCCTTTGGAACGACAAATGTTTTTACACTGTACATAATTATTTATAAACCAATGATTTTTGCATTGGAATTTATATTTAGTTACATAATATTTATTGTAACATGCGTATTTATATTTGTAATATTTACCGCTTCAGCAATCAATACTGAAGCGAATAAATCGTACAAATTATTAATTAATTTATCAATAAAAGATATTTTAAATAAAAATAAAAATTATAATAAATTACTAAATTTACGGCTAAACATTAAAGTAAGGAAATAGTTTTATTAAACATTTAAAACTGCTAATGTTTTTTAGTAACTAGTTACTGTCGTTAATTGAGCGTAATAGTAGCAAGTCCGTTGGATATACCGTTTGGAAATTATTTACCATTAATTCATTTCAATGTTACAAGGTTTATTATAAAATGTTTTACATTTCCTAATCATTAATTATTTTATTTTTATTTAAACAGATTATTGCATTTTTATCAATTATGTTTTGCAAGTTTATTAAAAGAAACAAGCATAAATAAATTTTTCTCAAACTTTTAATTTAGAAAATAAAAAAAACTATATAGTGTATATCTATTCACGGTAGAAATATAATTATGACGTAATATACAGACATAGATATAACCATTTTCATATTTAAATTGTTTAGAATATATTCTATTATAATTCAACATTTAATTATATACTAAATTCACTCTCACACAAGAAACACTTTACAACAGTATACATGTTAAATAAATTTTTAATTTTCTTTATTTGTATATTAATATAAAGATAATTAAATTTATAATATATAATTATATAACATAATTTATAAGTTTTTAAAAAATATAAGTTTAAAAAAATAAAAATCAATAAATAAGATAAATGAATATATTATAGTTTTAAAATTAACATTCAGCGTTTGAATTTATTATTTGTTATGTCTATATGTAATATGTTAATTTCTATCAATACGTTATTGTTATAGTTAAGTTATTATAGTTACTTCCAAAAATTATTTTTGATATTTAAATATCTATTCATATATAATTTTTCTATTTTGTTTAAAATATTATAAAATAATAGGTTTTAAGAAATATATGTAATAAGAAGGCGTCATAATAATAATTATTTATAAGGTATTATGTCATTATTTAAAAAAATATTCTCATTAGATCTGGTGCTGACGGACGCGTCGAAGCATTTGTTTAGAATCGGGTTATGTCTGCCGACAGACAATCCGAACGTCAG
>JAQIXC010002643.1:0-10455 GCA_034697605.1 Metabelba pulverosa
TATTAAACTACTGTTCTATTTGTAAAATTATAAATATTAGTATGTATTTAGTCTATTTAGAATTTAATCATTTATACTGGTATTTAAACTGATATCTTGATATTTAAAATGATAGTTTTGTATAGATGATCAATTAAATGTTTAAATATATTTTTGATAAAAATTGTATACATAATGGAAATTGATAAATATCGTAATAGCGTAATTAATGGTTTAAAATTTTTATGATTTATATAAAATGTAAAAAATAAGAAAGATAAAGTTATCGTAAATAAGTCTTCAATGCAAATAGGGTTTAATACAAGAATTTAAAATTTGAATCAAATATATAGCAAAAGTCAGAGTTTGCGTATTTCCTACCATTGCTCACAAATGGCTTGAAATGTATTAAATCAAACGTTTTCTATATTTTAATTCTTATTTAGTGAATTAGTTAACGAATTTAGTTTAAAATTTATACAAATTAGTAGTTCCGACGCGAATTGCAATGTCTAAACGCATTGCCATTATCGGCGCCGGCATTGCAGGCCTGAGTGCAGCGCAAAAGCTCAATGAAAACCAATTGAATGACATAACTATTTTCGAAGCATTGGATCGAATTGGAGGCCGTATTCATACAATACCTTTCAGTATTGAAGCACAAGTAGATTGCAATCAGTTGAGCACTAAACTAAGTACCTTGCTTAATTTTCAGATGACGGCGTTCTGGAAATGGGCGCCCAGTGGCTGCACGGCCAACACGGCAATCCCGTCTACCTTCTCGCCAAAGAACACGACCTTATCTCGAATCCGCGAATAGACTTCGGAACAGAAGGAACCGGAATATTCTGTACGGATTCGCAACAACTGCTCAATACTGACGATATAACTCAAATAATTTCTTATTTACACCGAATTAAAGAGGAATTGTGCGATAGTTTTGACAATTTAACTGAATTAGTGTCCGCACAACACGTGTTTCGAATTAAGTTTGAAAAGTATGTCGAATCGGAAGAGTGTCCGCCACTCGAAAGGGCGCTCTTGTGGGCGCTATTCGATTGGTATATTCGCTTCGAAGTGATCGACAACTCGTGTAATGACTTGAATGACATCTCATTGCTCTCATACACCGAATACGACGAATGCGAAGGAATTGATTTAATTAACTTCAAAGACGGCTACCGAACAGTAATCGATGCACTAATCGGTGCTATTCCTCGAGAATGGGTTCGTCTCAACACTGCTGTCGAGAGAATCGAAATTTTCGGCAAAACGTCGGAAATGAGACTTCATATCGCAGACCAAAATGGAAAACGAGTCGAAGTATTCGATCATTTGATTACCACCGCTTCGATCGGATATATGAACAAACATTTGGACACATTCTTCGGGTTTGCTTTACCACAAAACAAGATCGATGTCATCAAATCTCTCGGCTTTGGGACGATTGACAAAATTTATCTCTATTTCGAAAACCCGTTTTGGAAGAGCGAAGACAAAGGCTTTCAATTGATTTGGACGAAAGACAGCGATAGAGAGCACAACCTTCCCGATTGGGTTCGGGATATATCGGGCTTTGATTTGGTGAGAGGACAGCCGCATATGTTGGTCGCTTGGATTGGAGGTCTGGGCGCCAAACAGATGGAGCTGATCGACAGCGACCAGACAGTCGGCAATATATGCGCTCAAGTGCTGCGACTCTTCGTACGCAACGCCGTTATCGAGAATCCGGCGAAAGTGTTTCGGTCGAAGTGGTCGACCAATCCGTACGTTTGCGGCGCTTATAGCAACCGATCGCTCGAATACCAGAAACTCAATTGTGATATCAAACACTTGTCCGAACCTATTGTGAAGACTAAACGTTTAGACAATTTAAACGAATCGATCGATTATCCGATTATTCTCTTTGCCGGTGAGGCGACTGACCGCGAGTTCTATTCGACAACTCACGGCGCGATGCGCTCCGGACAGAGAGAAGCTCAACGACTAATCGAATTTTACAGACATTAACGCAAATTCAAGTCATAAATCAAATTAACAAAAATTATATCTATTTTGATGACAAATAAATTTGTTTCTCGTTTTAATTAATTTCTCTTATCATTAAATTTGTTTATGATATGAATACAAGTCTTTATAATTCATTAAATTAACGCCGATTTTAGTTTATATTAATATATATATATACAGTATATATATCACAAGTCATTTGAATCATTTGAATGAGTATTAAATTATGAATGAATTTGAAATAAAGACGTAAAAACATTTGAAGTGATGACTGAATCTTATATAACAAAAACAAAACAATTAAATCCCTGCATAAGACGATTGTTTGATTAATAAAATTTTACTCATTTATTGGCAATTATTTGATTGGTATTTGAACTGAAAAATAAAACCTAAGTTTGTATAGAAAAAAGTCAATTGAAAAACCCTAAGAAAGTCTAGAAAACAAAATAATTCCGAAATGTTCGGTAAAGACGACCAATAATTTAAACACTAATTGAAACAAAAAACTAAATTCAATAGAAAATCTCGAATTCAAATCATCTAAAAATCTGAGTTTTGTTGCATTTGTTGAAAATATCAGACATTTTCGTGTATAACAAAAAAGGTAATAAAATATATTAGATATCATTTGACAAATTGAGACATATTTATGAACTACATGTGTGTCGAAAACAATGGATCAGTTGCAGGCTTTGGCACTTTTCTGGCTTTAATTCAAGCGGAGATCGAAAACTACATAACATAACAACGAGAACCAAACCATTCGACTCAACCCAATGGCTGCGTCTCTTTCAACAGCCACTGCAGACCATTAGATTTGCCCTGCTCCTCGAGCGCTTTACCCACCACATCCCGACACGTCTGGTGGTAATTGTCGAGCCATGCGATCTGTTCCACAATCCAATCACAATTCGTAAACAATTCAACGCAAATTCAAAGCAAATACCCATTTAATACACAGTCGTTTAGAAAACATCTTAATACTGTATATTGAAGTTATTTCAGCAAAATTTATATCTCGTTTTAACACTTTTCAGACTTTGAGATAAACAACAAACAAAAAAATTAGTTAAATATCTGCATATCTGAAGTGAGAGAAAAAACTTGATATAAATAATTGCAAACTTAGATCGAAAAACGACGGGATATTAAGTGAATTAAATGCTGGAATAAAGCGAAAAAAGGCGATTAAAGGATTGTTTGACTCACTTCCTCACTGGTAAGCAGACTGGGATCGAGAAGTCTGGTCTGAATGGGCACAAGAGTTATTGTTTCGAACGATAGATAACCTCTATTTCGAAAGTTGTACTGAAATGCAAAGCGAATTAATTGCGATAATTTGTTTCATTATGAACAAGAAATAAATTATATCAAAATAATAGAATCGTTTTTGTTTGGGATTTAGATTTATGTGAAATCAGATTAAGTGCTTGGAATTGGAAAACTAGAAATTAATTTGAATACTAATCTAATTTCGTAACGAATCGTATTAAACGAATTCTTGTTTCGCGTTTTGTGCGAAACTCGTATTGAAGAAACACAACAAAAATAAAAAAAACATTTCGCAAAAAATTAATTAATTGAAAAATCTTTTCTAATTTATCGCTTTATAAATCAAAACAAATAGCGTTTCAAAAAAAAAATAAAGAAAAAACAAGTATGAAAAATAACAAACAAAAATAAAACAAAATTAAAAATTGGATTTGTTTTTTGATACTTTAAAATTGGATTTTTATTTGTCTTTCGCGGAAAAAATCAGTTTTAAATCATAGGATTTGTGTCTCACTATTGGAATAAAAGTTAATTTATTCGAAACGATAGGAAAGAAGTAAAAAAGTAGAGTTCATGAGAGGGAAAGAGAGGGAAAGAGGAGGATAGGGAGGAGAGGAAAGGCATTGCGAACATACCTTAGTGTTTGCTTTGTTGATTAGCACCAGATTCTCGATCCGAATGCCAAACTTGTCCTCTTCGTAAAATCCCGGCTCATTCGACAACACCATTCCCTCAACTAATCCCGGGTCGTCCGGTTGGGGTCGGTAGCTAATACCCATCGGCCCCTCGTGCACATTGAGGAACATTCCGACGCCGTGTCCAGTCCCGTGCAGGTAGTCGAGACCGACATCCCAGAGCGCTTTGCGAGCACAGGTGTCAAGCATTTGGCCTTTCAGTAACTGCGGGAATATAGCCGATGCCAGCGCTATATGCCCTTTGACTACACGAGTGAACGTCTCCTTTTCAAAACTGGAAGGCGTTCCCAAATGCACAGTTCGGGTCACATCTGTCGTTCCATCTCTGTATTGAGCGCCGGAATCACATAAGTAAATCTCATCCGAAGTAATCGGTCGGTTCGTCTCTTCGGTCGATCGGTAGTGAATAATAGCGGCGTTCGGACCCGAGGCTGAGATCGTCTCGAAACTGGGACCCACGTAGTCCTCTTGTGCTCTAAACCCACGGTCAGTATTAGATGAATGGGTCGAATAAAGGCAATCAAAGACCTACTTTCGAAACTCTTCCAGCTTAGCCGCGGCGGACAGCTCGTCGACGTCGCCTTTGGGCACCTCGTCCTCCAACCACGCGAAGAACTCACACAACGCCACCGCGTCTTTCACCTGAAGTAGCATTCATTGGATTCAATGGTCAGTCAAACAAATACGAGACAATCAAATGAGTGGCAAATGTGACGCACATGTGATCTCTTCATTCCCTGGATTTCAACCGAGTTTTTCACCGCTTTCTTCAGCTGAACCGGACTTAACGAGTCAACACGTCGGTGCTCAGGCACTAAACTGACTAGGGCATAGCTCGACTTCTGGCTTATCTGCACCGGTAGACAAGAGACAATTCAAAGTACTGTTCGGAACAGAGGGTGAGAGCAACTTGCCCATATCTTCCCGGGCTGTTGGCTGATGAGCCACTTAAGAAACTCCTTGATCATTTTGTACGGACGCAACTCGATATTAAGACTCGAATTCTGCGAATGGTTTAGATTCAATGAATCGATTTGTAAGTGTTTTATCGCTTCCGGACTTAATTTGTTTTCATCGATAAATAAACTAAAAATAAATTTTCAAAAATTTTTTAGAAATTTGCGTCGAATTGGACTTAATCTCCAAAAATAGGATTAATTTCAATTCGAAAGACTACTCACTATATGCTGTCGAGTGTTAGCACCGAATAGGCGAAGAAAACTGGATTGTAGTCGATGTCAGAGCCGCGGAGGTTGAAGAGCCAGGCGATCTCGTCGAGGGCAGTCACCACCAGAGCAGTGGCGCCTTTATTCACGATTTCCTGTCGAACTTCAGTCACCTTATCCTTCCAACTCTTGCCCGCATATCGAAGGGGTAACGGATCGACCGAATTGGTTGGCGGCGCCGGTCTGTTATCCCAAACCTCGTCCACAAGATTCTCACTAATTGGCACTAATGTATGGCCGGCCGACTCGAGCTGTGTGGCCAATGGCTTCCACGTAGAATAAGATATCACAAAAGGGTCGACACCAACACGACTACCCGACGGCAGCTTTTTGCTCAGCCACTCGCCCTGAGTCGGCGTTCCCGGAATGGCGTCTTTCATTAAAATCCAGTTGTGATCCAACTGTTTGTCCGCTTGAATGAAGTAACGGCCGTCGGTCCAGAGGGCGGCCTCTTTGGCAGTGATTACGGCAGTGCCAGCACTGCCATCAAAACCCGAAATGAAGGCCCGGCGCGCATCGCAGGCCGCTATGTATTCGCTGCCGTGAGCGTCGGCAGACGGAACGATGTAGGCCTGAATCGAATCGGGCACTTGACTCGAGTTTTTCATTAGACACCGAAGTCTTTTGAGAATATAGCCGGTGTTCCGGATGGCCATATTGATGGGCTCGTCGTCCGAACTGTCGTACAAGTCGTTACCTGAAATACACAGCACAAGCAAAAGCACTTGAGTCCCGAGTCTTAGCATTACTGCACTTCTATTAGCTATTTTGCAGTTAGAAATTTATACTTGTTAGTAATTAAAATGTTGTAAAACTGTTAATTAGAGTTAACAACAATTGTTAATAATAAAGCGAATAACCAATTGGAATGTTATGTTAGCTGTTAGGCCGGAATGACATCAAAGCCGAGTCCAAGAGTCTGATCGTCAGATAAGCGATCGGAAGGTTATTCGTCGAACGTTTGACGACTTTAGGTATTGTTATTAGTGTTGATAAGAAAGCAATAAAACTAATGGAAAATATATAAACTTATATACAATAAAACAATGGGCGCAGACCTCCGAGTGCAAAGGGGGCATTTCGGGCTACGAGTGCGAGATCGAGATTTTTAATGGAGGGGCTGTTGAGTGAGGCCATGGAGGAGGCAAAGGCAGCGGCCATTTGTGGGTTACCGCTGGCCACTGCCAGGTATCTCAGGGTTTCGGTCACTATTGAGGGGAAGGCGGCGGCAGCGGCTGCCTGAGCCTCAATCACTTCTTGCAGTGCAATACTAGATGCGAGCAAACCCTCACTGCGCTCCTCGTTTCGATCTTTCGATGTGGAGGCACCGGTAGCCGCCGTGTGCGCCGACGAGAGGATCGATGCATTGGCGGACCCGTTGCGAAGGGCAGCCTCTGGCGGATGATTGTGTTTGTTATTCGCTTTCTTCACGCGATTGTTAACAGTGACCGCACGGCCGGGACATTGCCGGTCCCGCGAACAGCGCCAGTAGACGGTGCCGTCCTTGCCGTCCCTCACCTTATTATACCGATGGCCCTCAAACAGTAGGGCCACACCTCCTCTCTGAGTGGCCACATATGAACACGAGTTCGAATCCATCACTAGTCGACAGATCACTACAATCACTATAAGTCGCGACAACCACTCCGTTCATCTCACTAGTGCTGCCGAACACGCCGTTCCCTTGCGCTCAGGCGGAACAGGCATTTCGAGTCTTATCACAATTTGTTTAATCAAAACAATCAAATTAATCGAAACAAAACTAAACAAAACTTTTCGAAAACAATTTGCAAAACAATGTGTGCTTTGCGTCGAAACAAAACGAAACAAACGATAGAAAACGAGCGAATGGTGTGAATGGTGTGAGTGATGTGAATGGTGTGAATGGTTTGTCTGGAGTGCGAACTGAAGGCAAGTGCGCCAACGAGTCGAAAGAGTTGGTGCAGAGGCAGCAGCAGAGGCAGCCAAGGCAGTAGTGGTGCGGCGCTCGAGGAATGGCACTGACGGCTAATAATTGGTGATATACTTATTGAACCAACACTTCAGCAGCAATACAGCGATCGACTACTTCTACGAAAGTCACTATTGAGGTCAACGAACGCACAATTATGTCTAACGATCTCTCGAGGCATTCCAAAAGTTGGCAATGGATTCAATGGATGCAATGGCTATAACTCTATAACCGATTTAATAGTTGACTCAGAGAGCAGAGGAGAGCAGAGGAGAGGAGTTTACGCGACATTAATATTCATGAATTGCAAACCCGTAGACAATGCAAGCAATACATCGAATGCTTGAATGTATGGCAAGAAATGGCACTCTATTTGAGATCACAGTTACGACACTTTGATTAGAAGAGCAACAAATGGCAGCGAAGACAGCCGTTCACCAGTTCGACAGTGAGTGGCGAACAAAGACTAACAGTTAGACAATCACTGGCTATCAGACATCAGACGTATTGTCATTAATGCAGACAAACTCGCAAAGAGTTAGCAAAGAGAGAGAGACCGCGTGAGAGGAGAGCGCACGAGAGCGCAGGAGAGAGAGGAGAGCGAAGACTGTTTGGAAGGCAAACCAAACTGCGAACTGAGGCAAGAATTTGGCGAATCGTTTGCAAACGCGAACAAAGTGTTTGTGTCGCACAAGACGTTGTTATGACGTCTGTTCGCTACTCATGTCTTATTTGAATTAATTTAGTATCGAATCGAGAGAATGGAGAGGAGTTGGCAATAATTGGGGATCGGAGTCGAGCGACTGGAGTGAGTCGAGTGGAGAGTGCGGTGAGAGGCGAGTGTGAGTGCGGAGAGGAGAGGAGAGGAGAGAGGAGAGGCATGAGTGGGAGATATGGCATGCGATTGCATTGTGGAGTTGAGGAGGAATAGGAGAGGAGAGGATAGGAGAGGAAGGAATGCAGAAAAGTGGTTGTCCTAATAGTTGCTGTTAGACCAACTGGTATCTGGTATTAGGCCTTCTAGTCTGACGGGATTGGATTATTCGCAGCAGCCTTAGCAGCCTTCGGCTCCGGTAGGCATTTCAGTTCATGTCAGGGCATTGGCCCGACTCTGACTCGCACTCAAGACTCAGACTCGCACTTACATCAGCCTCTCTGGCAATGGGTTCGCACAGAGAATAATAAATGAATTGAGTCTTAGTTTAAGAGTATATTTAACTCTTATGTAATGCTAATACAGAATATACTGTATAAATATATAAAGTGTATATATATTTAGGTCTAATAATAATCTAATGCTATATATCATTGGCAAAAATTGACGCAAACCTAATGAAATGCCTCGCTTTCAGCCCTAACTCTAGCCCTACCAGCTCTAGCCCTATCCCTATCCCTATCCCTCTCCTCTCTAATGCTCTTCCAGTCCCTCTCGTAGTGTAGCAAACATTTGAAACATTTTTGAGGCGCACCTTATAATGGGTTAACAACTATTATGTACTGCAAGCCATCACTTATATAATCAACGGGAGAGCACAGGCAGAGCACAGGCACAGCACTGCATAGCACAGGCACAGCTCGCGATGGGCTGCTGCCGCTGCTGCTGGCACAGGGATGAGGGAGGGTCAGGGAGGACAGGGCTTCAAGAGTTATGTGGAGTAGTGCAGAGATTGTGGAGTGACTGTAGGCCAGACCAGACGAGAGTCGGTCGGCCGGCCTCTGTAGGCATGAAAGGCAGAGAGAGGTAGAGAGGTCTGTGCAGAACGCAGTATCTCATCCGATCTGCACTGATCTGCACCACTCTTTCAATTGATATTTGCAACTATTAGTTGATTAATATTCTAATAGCGTTTCAAACGGGTTTTGCGAGTATTTATAGACCAATTGATATTCATTTCATGCATTCGTTCGCTTACACGACGATAGCAGTCATAGGCTTACAGTCACTACATCTCAGTTCAGTCGCCGAAGAGTTAGGCGAAGACTAGAATTAGCTCTTCAAGAGTTAATAGTCGCATAAGACCAACACAAGCCAATGCCAGGCCAACCGGCCCCTTCATTCCTACCACCCTATCATCCATACCAGCCCTACCAACCCTACCAGCCCTACCGTACCTACCACTCCGATCACTTAAACCTCAAATAGCAAACTATCGGACAATTTATTTCATAAATACTTCTATCAGTCATACGATAGCTTAGACTTACGAAGACTTACGTATTATTACTTCAATTTGGGATTAATGTTAGGCTTAACTAAGACTATGTATTGCAATCAGACTCTACTCACCAATTATGTCGCTTTCGATACACCAATCGCTTCATACGAACAACAATTAGGAGATATTCGACTCAATATCACTCTTTTATACAAATACTTTCCACTAAATTGTGTTAATTGTATTGAAATTAGATTTTATTTTTTGTTATGATTTGCAACAAATTGACAAAATGTGTGCAAATCTGAGATGACGTCAGCCCTAGCGCCGCAACAGAGCCCTAACACAGCGGCAACACTCGTAACGAAAGCAAAATCCAGACCTACTCTGCAGTCCAATCGCAACGAGTGTCTCAATGAAGCGCCAAATACTCAGTACTTGTCATTGCATTGATTGCATGGAAAGCGAAAATCATTGAAATTATTCGACAAATTGCGGACTAAATGAGGAATTGCGCGCAAATACAGTGAAACGAGATTTCTATTGATTTGAATTGATTTGAATTTCAAATTTCTGTCAATACTTAACATCAATGCATATGATTTGTTTGGAGAACTTGAACTTCAATCGAGTATTCGAGTGCTTCTTGTTTTCGCACATTCGCACCGAAACGACTCGGAATCGCCGAACGTTTCGCTTTCCGTCAAATCTGAATAAACGAGCGCTTCGTTTGCCATTGATTTGCATACATCAGACGTCAGACGTCAGACATGCGATTCCGATAACTAGCGTTAGAAACAAATTATTTCGTTAGATATGATGGCTATCTGTGCCGAACGGACAGTTTGTTTAGTGCGTATTCTCTCGATTATTGTCTTCATTTGCGTTCATCGACTAATCAGAATGAGTGCTCTTTCGCTATTTAGAGCTAATCAGACAGTGTTTAAGGCATCAGCACAAGTGGTCTGGTCTGCCCTAATCACGAGCGCAGATCTGACTTCACTCAAGACGTCTTGTCAGCCAATGCAGGCTTTGATTAAATTGTGGTTTTCGTTCACCAAAACCGGCTCAGACTCGACGAACGCATTTCTGCACCCAAACACACTTTTGCGATGCCTTTCCTTTCAATGCCCCCTATCTGTAGGTCCTATCGAAACCCTATC
>JAQIXC010002644.1:0-10453 GCA_034697605.1 Metabelba pulverosa
CGGGCCGGATCGGGCCGATGGGTCTGAAAAGTCGGGCCGGGCCGGGCCGTCAAAAACCGGCCCGATTTGGGTCTCTACTTGGGACCATGATATTCAAATAAAATATCATAATAAATTCTAATGAAAAGCTAGCATAAAATTCCAGTTTGTAAGAAAAATTTAAACTATGTAGATTCTTAGAAATAAACTAAATTATTAATCTTGCTAAACTAAAATAAATTATGTTTGATAAAATTAATAATTCGTGCGATGGTTACCCAAAATGTTTTCAATAAACAATTCTAATTAGATTTTATGTAAAATTAGCATGTAATCAGTTTTTAGCAAAAATTCAAACTATGTAGATCCTTAACCGCTATCTTGTTTATTTGTTTTATTAACAATTCCGAGAAATCATTTGTTTTGATTCGCGATTTTACAATGCTTATCCTACGTAACAAGCATTTTATTGACCAATAAATTTCACCATAAGCTTTCGATACAGAAGCAGAAATACAAAATCCTAACATGCTTACAAAACATAATAATAAAATACAATAAATTTATTATTAAAGTATTAAGTAGCACTCAATTTTAAGCATAGCAATTTTATTTGCTTTAAATCACCCAGCCTGATTTGACAATCGCGAGAACGTGTAAAAATTTCCATGTAAAAAACGCGCTGATAGAATTTACACAACCTATTACGTTGAATTATGACTGATAACATTTAACAAGACTGCCCAGTATGACGTTAATAGCTTTGATAGAAAGTCCATAATATGTAGCTAGTTTTAATCATTTATTTATTTATTAAGCATATATTGTAAGATTAATTAAGTTTGACCACTCATATATATCACGTCTCAATATATACTAAAGCTATGCAAAAACTTCACAGATGCACAAGTAAGTTATACAAAAACTTCACAGATGCACAAGTAAGTTATACAAAAACTTCACAGATGCACAAGTAAGGTATACAAAAACTTCACAGATGCACAAGTAAGGTATACAAAAACTTCACAGATGCACAAGTAAGCTATACAAAACTTTACAGATGCACAAGTAAGCTATACAAAACCAAACACAAGACCAGCACGCATACCAAATATTAGTAGTCCAGCTTACCGGCTTCCGGCACCGGAAGGCCCGGTACCCTTATCCGCATATAAATTCATATCTCCCAGACCAGTTACAGTAAAATTCCGAAACGCGACCAAGCAACGTACCCCCTCTGGACCTACACATATACCTAATACCAATGTCCCAGCTCACAGTCTTTTAGCACAGGAAGGCCCGGTACCTTTAACCTCATATAAAGCCATAACTATATAACATATATACCAATTGTATTAAAAATCCAAAACCCTGCCTAGCCACACATACAATCTAGACCAACACGCATATCAAACATCAGCGAGTCAGCTCACCGGCTTCCAGCACAGGGAGGCCAGATCTGCCCCTAAATACACCAGTGGGCAAATCCCCTATCCCAATGCATTTCCTATGGCAGTATACTCTCCACTAATACACCCCATACATCAATGTGTTCCACTTGTAAGCCATTTCATATTAAAACGCTATTATTATAACGCTAAAAGTGTGCATTTTTACAATGCTCCCCCTAAGTACACTAATGGGCCAATCCCCTACTACAATGCATTGCCTATGGCAGTATACACTCCAGTAATGCATACCATTCACCAATGTGTTCCATTTGTAAGCCATCTCAAATTGGCGTGCTATTAATATAACGATAAAAATGTGCATTTTTACAATGCTCTCTGTAAGCACCTAGCCGTCCTATTCATTAGCGCAATGCATTTCCTATGGCAGTATACCTTCCACTAATGCATACCATCCACCTGTGTTTCATTTGTAAGCTATCTCAAATTAGCGCGCTATTAATATAACGTTAAAAGTGTGCATTTTTACAATGCTCCCCATAAACACACCAGCCGTCCAATCCCCTGGCGCAATGCATTTCCTATAGCAGTATGCACTTCACCAATCCATCTACTAATGAACTCTTTATATTAACAATCCAACAATACAATTCGCAACAATGCGCTAGGACTATTTATATTAGCAATTATTTGTATGTTAATTTGCAAAACAGCACTATTAGTACAAATTTTTTTGTTTTTTATTTCGTCTATATTAATAGTGTCTCTATTGTCACAAAATCAGCCATTTTTTCAATGTTAATATAAAAACAAATTAAAATACAAAAACGAAATTTTAATCACGATGGTAATATAAAATGTTTGACTCACTGTGTTAATAGTATAAAGAGCCTCTCTATTAACAGCGTAATTTTCCCCGCTATTCAAAGAGATATCAACGGGTTACCTGGGTGGGTGGATGGGTGGGGTGGGAGAAGGTGAAATTATATATACCTTTTCTTTGCTTGCAGCCATCAAAGCTATTAAAAACTAAACTTTATATCAAGTCACATATTGTCGATGAGACTTGTTAAATAATACAAAAGTTGATCAATGGATTAAAGATGAGATACAGTACGCGAGCGATCGGTATTTGGACGGCATTAACGTCGACATCGAGTACTACATCGACAGCGGCAGTGCGTATGTGCGGGCGCTGACACAGTTCGTCGGTCGAGTGCGCGCTAAATTTTGCGCTATAATGCCAAAGGTGCAAATAACATTTAACGTGCCGTGGTTGCCGTATAATGAGAAAGATAAAAATGCTAAAAATAATTACCAACTCTTTGGCTATACCGATATATAACATAAAAAAATTGCTAAATAGCTATATTTTATAAAATAGAATAAATTTACAGTTGTATAATGTACTTAATAACTTTAATAATTACTATTTTGTACACAGTTTAGTTATTCCTTATTAAAAATAATTTATTAGATTTTCAGTGTAAAAAGATACAATTCAATTACAGAATTATAAGCATAAAACGTATATAAAGTTATATACTGTAAATAGTATACTGTATAAATAAGAAATGCTAAAATAAATGATAAAATGCTAAATATCGCATAAAAAATAATTTAAAAATTAGTTTGTAAGTGTTATGATATAAATAATTTTATACAATACAAATAAATTAACAGTTGCACAATTTGCAAACACTCTAGTATAATTATTAAAACAATAATTTAATTAATTATTTCATTGTAAAAAGATATCTTATCATTAATAAACATATTAATTTTTACTTAATATAATAATAAAATTTTACGTTCAGTTCTGAGCATCGACGGTCGAAACTACGACTTCGTAGGCCTGGCGAACGCAACCGACTTTCTATTCGTTCGCTCGTTCGACGAACAGAGCCAGATATACGGCGCCGACTGTACGGCGCGCGCAAACGCGGGTCTATTCCGGACAGTCGGCGGACTACAGGCGTACCTCTATATGGGTATTGCGGCTGACAAACTTGTAATGGGACTATCCTGGTTCGGATTTAATTATACGTGCATAGCTACCGAGCCCGAGCAGTCCGTGTTTGCATTAAAAGTGTACCGTCGTTTGGCGCCGATTGTAGCCAAATGGCCGGTACGCCCGTTACCTATGACGAAATTAAACTTGCTAAAGATACTTACGGCTACGACAGCGACCAGCATACTCAAACCTATTTTGTTCATTATAACTTACTGTAAGATTATTACGTTATAAAATACGTTTGTTTTAAATTTGAGCAAATTAATATGCATGAAAAAACCGTTTAAAAATATTTTTACATTATATTTATTAAAGTAAAAAAAAAATTATTTTGTAAATCATAATAAACTACTAACATATTATTAAATACATATATAATATTAATTAAATTAACCAAACTTAATTAATTAATTTACACATAAATGTTTTCAGAATATAACGAGTAATTTTGCAATGTTCAATTAGGATACCGCAAATATATCGCATCAGATATGGACGACGAGCCGAACTCGTTGCAGGTAAAAATGACCTTTGCACAATATAAACGTATGCGTGGTGTTGGCGTTTGGAACGCTAACATGCTAGATTATTCGAACACCAAACGAAGCAAGCAGATGATTGCCGATATGTGGGGATCGTTTCCTAATTATAAACTATTTCACAAGTTCAATTCGATAAACTTGCTAAACTAAGCCTTTAACTCTGCTCAAAGATCTTGCGTTAAAATAGAATCTACCGAAAAATTAGTACAGTGTATTTTAAATATTCTAAAAATAATTATTAAAAATATTTTATAAAGTATTTTTTATTAAAAATTTTATTATAAACCTGGAATAAACTAGTTATTGTAAATATTAAATACTTTTTATATCTTATAAAGTATATTTAATTAGAGACTGTTATGTATAATAAATATAATTTTAATTACTATATAAATTTTACTTAAAATATTTAAGGTGAGAATATCATATGCGAAATATTTTAAAATTTAATATGCAAACTTAATACCAATAATTTATTGTTTAAAATATTTTTAAAAATATTTCTAAGACTACTAAATCAATTTTAAAAATAACAAAACAACGTTTACAATTTTGCAACGCAAATTTTCTCAAGTTCATTTATAGATTTGTGAAATAATTAAAAAAGTTATAAATAAACATATAGCCATTTAATGTAATTTATTTAATATATTGAATAAATTCAGTATGTGAATGTTTTATGCTTACATGTTTAATAAAGTGAATTGATATTTTTTTATAATCATTTATAAAGAAAATAAACATTCACTTCATGTATTAATATATAAAAATAATTAATATTAATAAATAAAAAAACATATACATAATTTAAATAAATTCGATTAATTATATAAACAAAAATGTATTTAAACTTAATTAGCATGTTTAATTTTAACAACCATAAACAGGGATAGGAATGTGCTGCTCAAGTGCCGTGTGCGACATGCAGCTCACTTACTTCAATTGCTTAATATGTTCAGAACGGCCAAGAAAAAAGTATGATAGTAAAGAGTTAGAAAAAATTAGTTTGTATTTTTGTTTGAATAATATAATGTTACAAGTATAATTTATAAAAATGATAAAACTGGCATGTTAAATAAATTTAATTATAATACATATATATTTTTGACTTAAATAGATTATGGGAAATTCCACTACTTTGTTTTCAATTTTTTAATCACATTAATACTTATAATTTAAATAGAATATATTGTTTAATCAAAAAAAATATGTGTAAAAATATACTTTAGTAGTTTAGAAATCATGATTGTGTTTTAAAAATTTATTATTATAAAATTAATTGCTGAGTAACAAAGTTAATTTGGATGGTTAATAATTTAAATTTGATATCTAATAATGTAAAATGAAATTGATAAAATTATATACAGTATATATTATTAATGTTTTAATATATTAAAGCGATAATTTTTAAGTAAATATTTAAATATTAATATATTATGTTTTTAAACAAAATAAATTATTATTTTATATTAATAAAATTTAATAACATATTATTATATCTACAGTAACTACAAAGACCTTGATAGAATTTTATTTTAATCTGTATAAGTATATTTATCAAAACAATGATTTACTTATATTGATAAGTAATATATAACGATAAATAGAACAGTTGTATTTGAAATATATCATTATTTATTCAGTGTAATGAAATGAGTAATACATTTTTATAAAAACAAATTTAAATATATTCAATTTAGATATTGAGTCAGTTATTTCTTAATTTCTAAATTGTTTTATTATTAAAACAATAATGTTAAATTTATTTACGGTATATGTTTTTTGTATAATTATAACGCATTATTTTGCTTTGGCACTTTGTCCTTGTGAAGACGTTAAGTTATGCGATCCTGTTGATTACAACGGCAACGAGGTAATAACATGTTATAGTTAATTAATAATTATAATTAATGCTTTTTAAATATTAAGATTTATGCGTTTGTTGAAAAATCCGATCAAAGTGTCTGGTCGAAATTTGACTGGGCTAAATTAACGACAATTGCACTTGTTGACTTCTACGATCCGCAGTTGCTATGCCATGCGCACAAGTACAATGTTCGCGTTGTCTCGCTTGGTAAGTGCTGATTTAGCATTTTTATTTTGAATAGACAGACATCACCGTGTCAATTAATATAGCTAATCATTTTTACTTAATATTTTTACAAATTTTAACAATAATACTAAAATTATATTTAGTAAATTAATATATATATATATAAATAATGTATAAATAATTTTACATATTATATGAAAATAGTTTAACAAGTTAATTTTTTAAAAATCAAATATATTAAACAATTATGTGGATTAAAATGAATTGAGAGAATTGTCAAATTGGGAGATCAAATATATAAGTAATAAAAAGAATGATTTAATAAAATCAAATATGTAATAATAATTACAGTTAGAAGCAATTAAACAATCAATTTTAGTAATAAATAACTATATCAACATTATAAATTTTAAGCAAAGTTATTTATTAAATTAAAAAAATTATAAAATAATATTATTATTATTATTATATACAATTTCTGCAATATTTTTTATAATCAATAAATAAATTTATTTAAAAACCATCTAGTTAGATATGAAAAAGAGGATCTACTAAACCAGACAAAAGTCGACCAATGGGTTAAAGATCAGTTACAGTACGCGAAGGACCGGTATTTGGACGGCACGAACATCGACGTCGAGTTCGATGTGGAAAAGGATAGTCTGTACGCGAAGGGCCTGACGGCGCTCACCGCACAGACACGCGACAAGTTTCACGCGTCAATGCCAAAGTCGCAAGTTACATTCGACATACCGTGGGCGCCGTATAATGAGAAAGGTACATTTGTAAAATACTGCAAATACTACTTTTAGTTATTAACATAGTGCATAATGTTTTATATTTTACTATATTTATAAATTAACAAAATAATATTTTGCATATATTTTGAACATGGCAAACGTATTAGATTAGGCACACGTTTATTACTATTTTCATATAAATAACAGTGCAAATTATTATAAAATATGATAGTATGTAATAAGTGTAATAGTATGCGGTGCCATTATGTTTAATTATTTTTTGTAGTATAATTTTATAATTTAATAAATGCAATAGTTACAGTCATGAATATCATTTTATATATGAATATGTAAAATCATCATGTTAGGCAGGGGCATCGACGGTCGAAACTACGACTTCCTGGGCCTGAATAACGCGACGGATTTCATGTTTATAATGGCTTACGACGAACAGAGCCAGATATTTGGCACCGACTGTACGGCGCGCGCGAATTCTAACCTATTTATGACCGCCGGCGGTATTATGGCTTATCTCAATATGGGTATACCGGCCGAGCGGCTGGTGCTCGGACTACCCTGGTATGGCTACAACTACACGTGCGCGAAGACCGGGCCCGAGCAGACCTGCTTCATCAAAAAGGTGCCGTTCCGTGGCGTCGAGTGCAGCGACGCCGCCGGCACTCAAGTGTCGTATAACGAGATTAAAAAAGCGGAAGATATTTATGGATCGAATAATGACGAACATTCGCAGACGTATTATTTGTATTATGGGGTAAATTACAAATTAACTTGGCAAAATATTTTTTATTTTATATGAAGTTTTAAATTTTCAATTTTGTATCTTGATCAAATAGGATAAGGAGAACGTATCGCATCAGATCTGGTACGATAAGCCGCACTCTCTGTTGCAGAAAATATCCATGGCACAATATAAGAGACTACGTGGTGTGGGCATGTGGAATGCTAACATGCTAGATTATTCGGGCTCGAATCGGAGCATACAGATGATTGAAGATATGTGGGGCACTTTTCCCGATTACAAACTGTTTCATAAATTAAACTTGAAACATTAATACAGCCTATTTGAACATTCTTTATTTACGGCTACAGGATTGTGCGGAAAATATTATTAATGAAATAATTTTACCATTTTTTAGGCAATAAAACTAATACGATTCATTTAATCAAATAAAAAATAAGAATGAAACTTTGTCTTAGTTACAACTAATTTAATATTATGATTTAATTCACTTGATTTATTGCTACGTTTAATATATCATAGTTAATTTATGATGTTTAATAAAAAATATTTAATTACTATACCATTTAATATAATTATATTAAATAATAGTACTGAATTGATCTATATATTGAGAGGAATAACTGTATATTGTATAATTTGTTTGCTTTACACTCAAAATCATAAGTAATTTGTTATACTGTAAGCAGTAGTTTTATTAACTTTATAACAGTTTGTTACTTAGATTATTAAACAACTTCATCTAGCAATAATTTTTTATAACATTATAATTTTAAATATATTTGCATAAATTCTATTAACAGTTAGCAATAAGTGATGTTAATTATATCTTGATAATTATTCCGTTTTTAGCTATTATAACTAATATGTTGATTATTGTGTTTGTATATTTAATTAAATTACCATTCAATACTACTTTACTGCGTTTAATATCTAGAGATTTAACAACCGTATTTAGTTTAATTTTATACTGTATAATGAGTTTGCAATGCACTCAAAAACATAAGTACTTTTTTTTATAAACAGTAGTTTTATTAACTTTATAGCAGTTTGTAGTTTAGATTAACAAACAAGTTAACTTTGTCAAACTTATTTTTGCTTTAGAATACACTTGATTAAATTTTTTAAAAAAATTAACAATGAGTGATCTTGCTTATACCTTCATAATTATTCCTGTTTTGACAATAATAGTAAATATGTTTATTATTTATTGTGTTTATAAACATAAATCAACGCAAACACTAACCAACTATTTAGCGGTGAATTTATCAATTGCTGAGATAATGAGTGCCGTATTTGTGACACCAGTTCTCATATACTCTATGATTACCGGCGATAGCCAACCGAACCAAACATTATGTGATATATCGCTTATTATTGATAGCAGTGCTGCTATTGTAATAAAAATAGCAATAATTTTACAATGCAGCATTTGCTACATAAAAACAATTAAACCAGTTTTATATCACAGATATAATGCGCGATATAAAGAGTTTAATAAATTATCATTGATTACATTTTTCATCTGGATACTTGCTTTGTCAATTTGTATGCCATTCATATTTGGATTGAACATGCTACCCGAACGCATATCAATTATTTGTACAAGGTACAATCATGCATATACGTTGGCAGCGCCGATAGCAACATTTTGGATTCCAGTAATTGTTCTTGCATGTATTTATGTTAAAATTTATGTAACAAAATATCAACATAGCAAAGTTGTTAGTAAGTTATATATTGTATATATCTACTTTCAAATAATTACCAAGTTTAAATAAAAAATTATGTTTTAAACTGTAAAACAGATAATACCATAGAAACGACATCACAAGTCACAGAAGATATCAAACAAATACCAGAATTGTTTAGTACGGATGTAATCGAATGCAAACATAAAATCACAAATATTTCTATAGTTGTTTTGGTTGTTTATTTTATATGCTGGGCACCATATTATGGTACAATGCTTTCTCAGTTTATACATGTTAAATTTTATCATAAAGATAATTTTCAACAACTATATTCGGTTTATTTGTACACAATTTGGCTTGGTTACTCAAACAGTTGCATTAACTTTATAATATATGTTGTTTATAATAAAAATTATTTTAAAATAAATATTAAAAACTTATCTAAATAAATATGTACAACTATGTATTAAATTTTGTATATAACTTTACATGATATTTGTTTTAAACCCGCATTATTCTAAGTTGTAACAATTATAATAAACATAAAAACTGTTGATATTATTACATTTTATATACCACATGTTAATAGATGTAAAAATTATTTTTAAAAATTAATTTTAAATTTAATTATTTAGTAAACTATTATTATAATATTGTTATCATAAGTAAAAACGGTAAATATTAATTAAATGCACTGTATATTTAATTAAGTATTTATTTCTATTTATTAATGAAGGCTAATATGGAAGCTATAATTTAATTGCTTTATCTTTTATTTTTTAAATAAAATTTTTATTTATAAAATTGAAATTATATAAATGGCCACTTGTCCGTAAGCCAATAGTATAATTAATATTTTGCATTGATACTATGAACATTTGTTTAAAAATCGTAATACAGTTTGTAAAATATTATTACTAATTACAGTAATAAATTGACCATGCAATTATTAAACTTTATTTGCAAAATAAATTTATTATATATTTCTGTTATTAATTATACATTTTATATAAATAATTACAAAAAAATACACATTTACAAAGGCACATTTTGATGATAAGATTTATATGTGATACAAAAATTTAGAGCTGAGCAGGTCCAGGTCCTAGAGGTCTTTACCCAAAACCTGAGTCTGGGCCTGGATCTCTAGTTGAGGACCTGGACCCGGACCTCTCATATATTTGAGGACCTGGACCTGGACCTCTAGGCTGGGACCTGGACCTGAACCTGGACCTCTAAAGACCTCAGGTCCGGAGGTCTTT
>JAQIXC010002645.1:0-10453 GCA_034697605.1 Metabelba pulverosa
ACACCCGATATGGTCGACGATTCCGACAATTCCTCCGTAGATACGATCAAAAATGTTGTTATATATGTATATAAATAGATTGTAATATCTTTCATAATATTGAAAAATTACTTTTCTATTATGCCTTCCCAATCAAAATCTCTTCGACAACTGACTAATTGCCTGTGTAATGTTGTTCTCAAAAAGTATGCAGTTACTTTTTAGGTCATAATTCCAATCCACACACAATCTCATTGAATGAATCACTAGAATCACTATTTGCAGATCGGCTTTCACTCGCTGTACGTGTTTTACGTTTTCATTGATTGAACAAATAAATTATTTTCTACATTGCATTGTAATTTTCATCATTGGAATGTAATATTTTTGAAAAATAATTATTATATTGGCATGTTTTTGTATGTATAGTTTTACATTCTCTATTGAATATTTCAATGTAAATTTTTTTTACGTTCGCGTCATTTCACTGGAAATCACGGCAGAAGGCATTCAGAATCTTTTAATTTTATGTTTGGTTTTTTCATTGGATATTAGATTTATTATCAAGTTATTTGTTATCCATTTGACTTTGGGTTTATAGCTAACTATTTTGTTTATTTAAAAATTATTTTAAACTTATTATGCAATTTATTTCTTATCTTAACTAGTAATCTAAGGTCTGGAGTGTTTTGCATATCAATTATTAATATTCAATAAATTTTATTATATACACAAACTTTTAAATATATTTTTAATCTATATAAAAAGCAATTGATAATGAATTTAAGTTTTAAAATATTACAGGCATTTTGCAATTAGGTAGTGCAAATAATTATAATAATTAAATTTATATAAATAATTAAGTTACATTTATATGAAATGACAAATTTCAAATTAATTATTTTTAAAACAAAATTGTGCCATACTACCTCACATTTAATACTATTTTATGCTAATTCAAATCTAATTTTTATTAAAATAAAAATAATTTTAGAAACTTACTTATGTTCTTTTGAAATTCGCTAGATACGGTTACGTTGATAACATTTCAAATATTTTGCTAGCTATTCTTGTAAACACATTATTTTTGAAAATTAATCACGAGAAAATATAATTTATAGTTTGCGTGATGCATATTTAAATAAAACTTTTATAGAATATCTATTTAATTTACTTATATTAGATATTTTTATACTTTATATGAATATATAAAACAACATTTAACAATTTTCTAAAATATTGGATATTTCAATTTAGATTAAGCATTAAAAACTAGCTTGTCATTTTTGAGTAGATTGTTGTACTGATTTTCGTCGACTTCCATGTCTTTCAACCATTCCTTTCTGAAGGCATCGACTGAAGAGAAAATTGATATAAATTTGAGTCAAATTCCGATTAAAAATTAATTTATTCTATCCTTACGTTCGGTTTTGTCGCCACTATTCTTGTCAGTACTAATGCCAAGTTCTCTAAGCGCCGCATAGACTCGCACTTGCACAAAATTTTGGGTTAAATAGCCTGAATAATTTTTAATTGCCTTATAAAGCCACAATTTCGCCTGGTCTTGATTGCCCTGGAACAATTCTACCAAGCCCATTTCAAACGTAGTTTGCGGTGGAATTGATAAATAATTTTCAAAACGAGATTCACTAATAGTTTAAATAAATAATATTTAAAATTATATCTGGATTATTTTATGTTAAAAAAACAACCACTTACTTATCCAGAATAATATTGAAACAATTTTTAGCTTGCTCGAAATTTCCCAAATGCTTGAAAAGAACCCCTTTATAGAATAGTGCCGTCAAATAGTTCTCCGAATAATCGTTTTCATCTTAAATAATATAAAACATTCTTAATAAATTAAATAAATATAGTTTAATTTTTCATACTTACCCAGATCATTTTTGTATAAATCAATATGTTTGTCGACTCTCTGCAAATGTCTATTTAAAAGTGTTTTGTTGCTATTAATGAAGTAGAAGAAATTTCCATGATATAATGGAGCCTAATAATTAATTAATATTTGGAGTGGAATTAAAATTACAAATTTATTAATTAAACAAATACTCACTAATTCGGGTAAAACTAATGTTTCATTGTTTTTGAAATACAAGATCGAATTCACCACGGTAATTTTCTCGGGTGTTATGGTTTTGCCGAAAAAGCGTATTCTAAGCGCCGGAATAGTTCTGTTTAAACAAATAACCTAATCTTTAATATAATTGTTTAAATATAAATTGTGTATGCTAGAAACCGACTCAAATAGTTGTGAAGCCGTTTGTTTGATATGCGGGTCGTTCTGATCGACACTCAACGCATATCTAAATATCGCTTCAATGTAAGTGCAAACGGCGACCGAATGCTGAACCGCTGACTCCCGAAGCAGTTCCGCGTATTTAGCGCATTCAGACCAATCACATTGGAGTGCATAACAAAAGGTAAGTTCATGGTAGAATATTATGTGCGCTATTTCCACCGTATTTTCGGTTAAACAGTTATGCAATGTAGCTATTGATTCGTCAATTTCGCCGCTTATTTGTTCTAATTTGGCCTTGGTAAATCTGTAAAGTAGGCTCTATATACGTAAACAACTTTAATTAAAATTTAAGCTTATAAATCTTTGAAATGTTCTTAATAAAATTATGAAACCTTTGGAAATCTCTTCAATTCTTTATCAACGAATTGTCGACTAAACGTCAGGTCTTTGGGTCCGAGACAGCCGTGCGGTTGAGCGATAATAGTGTAAAAGAGTAGAATGATCTGGGCTAATTTACTGCTTATTCCAGGCAATTGATAGGCAGTTTTATTCAACTCATAAAAGCCGATACTTTCGACGCCTTTATAGCCGAGAAAGTTGACAATTCGTAACAGTTTGGGTGGAATATGACTAATAGCCAAGTTCTGTAAGCCGTGCGCCAATAGGACGCCGGCTTCGAAATGTTGGCGCGAGATCTCGCTCTCCCATTTGGTTCGGCGCTTATATATGTGCCGACATTCTCTGTTTGGATTAATAAATAATTTATACAGTTCATTTGTATATTTGAATGGATTTTTCGAAATCAAAACTCACTTAAAAGCGTTGACACAAAGACGCAAACGATAAGCAATTTTGATGAACGAGTAGATGCTTTGGCCTTCGAGAGCACTCACACCGGCGCTGAAGCCCAAGAACTTCGCGTAAGTCAGCTCTGCGTGCATTTCAACTACAGATTCATTTCCAAAGTTTAGCAAGTTTAAATTTTACATTAATCAAGTCATCGTGCGCTTACTGTCTGAGTATTTATCATAATTTGGTGCTCTGAATAATTTCATCAAGCTACTAAAGAAGCCGGTGTTTCGACATTTAGCGCTTAGTTTTGCTGTTCGTTCAGTCGTTTTCAAAGCTTTGTCCAAATCATCCTTTAATTGCAGAGTTTGCTTAATATTAGCAATGTAATAATTTGCAAATTACCTTGTCTAAAGTAAGGCCTGCTTTAAACATAACAAACAGCGAGAGTAAAGAGCTGTGATATAGACTTTTGTCGGCAAACGGTTCGAGTATTTTGATCGCACTCTCCATGTCATTGGTTTCGAGCGCTGTCTCGAAGGCATTGTTTGCTAAAGCAATCGATTCTTCCAAAGTCGGACATTCACTACAGTCTCTATAATTAGTAAATTCAAATTAGCATCACTTTCGAGAGTTCGTCTTTAATTTATACATTATATATTTCCTATGTTCATAGAGCAGCACTTTATATATATATTGTTTAATTAATAATTTATTTTATTTTAATTGGAATACTATACTGTATTAAGTTTAACTAAAATTTGTCATGTTAATTTATTTAATTCTATTAGTTTTATCTTAATTTGGAAGAGATGGACAAGATATTTACAATCAAGTTTCTTTTGCAAATTACTAATTCTATTTATGAATTTAATAAATAACATATTGTTTACTAAATGGATAAATAAATTGGAAGTTAAGTTTTAAAAAGTAACCAAGACGGAAATAGTTGGTTATGACAACTACGCACGTGACAATTAGTCAGAAATTTTTGTTTATGCAGTTTAAAAAATAACAGCAAATACAAATAAACATTTTAAACATTTATTTTTTCTTAAAATAATTAAAATTTCAGCTTAAAATTACAAAATTGAATTCAGTACAATACTGCATATTTAATTAAATATTAGGCATTAAGAACTAGTTTGTCGTTTTTGAGCAGATTTTTGTACTGTTTCTCTTCGACTTCCAAGTCTTGCAACCATTCCTGTCCGTAGGCGTCAACTAAAGAGAAATTTGACACAAATTTGAGTCAAATTACTATAAAAATAATTATTCTATTCTTACGTTCGGTTTTGTCGCCACTATTCTTGTCTGTATTAACGCCGAGTTCTCTAAACGCCGCATAAACTCGCAATTGTACCATATTTTCGGTTAAATATCCCGAATAATTTATAATTGTCTTATCAAGCCACAATTTCGCCTCGTCATAATTGCCCTGGAACAATTCTATCAAGCCCATTTCTAACACAGTTTGCGGTGGAATCGATTGATCAATTTTAAAACGCGATTCACTAATTGTTTGAATGGAAATTAATTAAAATTAACCAGGTTTATTTCAAGTCAGAAACAAACAAGAACCAACTTATCAAGAATAATATTCAGACAATCTTTAGCATGTTTGAAATTTTCCAAATGTCTGAGAAGAACGCCTTTATAGAAAAGTGCTGTCAAAAGGCTTTCCGAATAATCGTTTTCATCTTAATTAAAATAAAGCATCTTGGTAAATTGAATAAATTTATTTTAATATTTGTAAACTTACTCAGATTATTTTTGTATAAATTAATATATCTATCGACTCTTTCCAGATGTTTATTTAAAAGTTGTTTATTATTGTTGATAAAATAGAAATAATTGCCATGATATAGCGAGCTCTAAAATAAATTAGCAAGTAAATTAATGAATAAAATCTAGAAACTAATCAATCAATTACTCACTAATTCGGGTAAAATTAACGTTTCGTTGTTTTTGAAATAACTGATTGACTTCTCGACCACAATCTTCTCGGGTGTTATGGTTTTGCCGAAATATCGGATTCGAGCCGCAGGTATAGTTCTGTTTAAAGAAAAATTTTATTTACCAGTATACTGTATTGCGATGAATAAATTTAGCATGTTAGAAACCCAACTCAAATAGTTGTGAGGCTATTTTTTTCATTTGCGGGTCGTTCTGCTCGACACTCAGTGTGTATCTAAACATCGCTTCAATATAAGTAGAAACGGCGACCGAATGCCGAACGGCTGACCGGCGAAGCAGTTCCGCGTATTTAACGCATTCAGACCAATCGCATTGGAGAGCATAACAATATGTGAGTTCCAAATGAAAGAGTTTGTGCGCTATTTCCACCGTATTTTCGGCTAAACAGTCCTCAAATGTCGCTATTGAATCATCAATTTTACCGCTTATTTGTTCTAATTTGGCCTTGGTAAATCTATAAAGTAGACTCTAAGTATACAGTATGAATAAATTAGAATAAATTTTAATTAACATTTTTGCGCTAAAAATGCATGTTTGAAATATTTAATATTGTTTAATAATTTATTTGAAACCTTTGGAAATCTTTTCAATTCTTTATCAATGAATTGTCGACTAAACGTCAGGTCTTTGGGTCCGAGACAGCCGTGCGGTTGAGCGATAATAGTATATAAGAGTAGAATGATCTGGGCTAATTTACTGCTTATTCCAGGCAATTGATACGCGGCTTTGTTCAATTGATAAAAACCGATACTTTCGACGCCTTTATAGCCGAGAAAGTTAACAATTCGTAACAGTTTGGGTGGAATATGACTAATAGCCAAGTGTTGTATTCCCGCCGCTAAGCGGACGCCGGCCTCGAAATGCTGGCGCGAGGTCTCGCTCTCCCAATGGGTTCGGCGCTTAAATATATGTCGACACTCTCTGATTGGATTAATATATTTTTGCAATATTTTAATTTAGATAATAATAATATTAATAAAAAAAAGTCAAAACTCACTTAAAAGCGTTGACACAAAGACGCAAACGATTAGCGATTTTGATCAAAGAGTAGATTCCATGCGCTTCGAGTGCACACACTATAGCACTCAGGGCTAAGAATTTGGCGTAAGTCAGCTCCGCGTGTACTTCAACTACAATATCAGTTGCAAAATTTAGCCGGTTTAAATTAATCAAGTCAATATACCCTTACAGTCTGAGTATTTATCGTAGTTTGGCGTTTTGAAAAATTTCATCAAACTACTAAAGAAGCCGGTTCTTCGATATTTAGCGCTTAATTTCGCTGTTCGTTCAGTCGTTTCCAGAGCTCGCTCTAAGTCATCCTTTATTGCCGTTATTGCGATCAATTCGATTAATTAGTACTAGCAATGCAATAATTTGCAAATCACCGTGTTACTATACCTTGTTTAAAGTAAGTCCTGCCTTAAGAATAATAAACACCGAGAGTAAAGAGCTGTGATATAAGCTTTTGTCGGCAAACGGTTCGAGCATTTCGATGCCATTCTCGATGTCATTCGTTTCGAGCGTTTTCTCGAATGCATTGTTCACTAAAGCGATTGATTCTTCCAAAGTCGGACATTCACTACATATTAGAAAATTAACACGCTTATAGTAATGAATATATATTTTAAAATTATTATATCTTACATTAATAATATAAAGTTTAAAAAATATTTGTAAGTAAAGTAATTATATCGAGTGTTGCCTTGATTTTCCTGGAATTGAAGAGTTCTTACGTCTACTTTTACATTGACATTATAATCGAAAACAAAGTAGTTTTAAAATAATTGATTATGTTAATTATGTCAATAATAAAATTGCCAACAATTTACATTAATTATATTAACTCATTTTTGTTTTAAAAATATTGTTTAATATGGTGAATTAAAAGTTTTTGTAAATAACATCATCGTTTCGGTGAATACATAACCTTATAAATAAACGAATTAAAATCAAAATAACTTATTTACCAATAAATACCTTAATTTAAACTATCAATATTATAAATATTGTTATAAATGTTCTAGCTATTCTCAAGTGTTTACTTAAAATTGAAATATCATTATTATTAATTACATAGAAACTAAGAATTGTTTAAATAAACTTAGCTAAATAAATAATTATAATATTCTTATAGTAAACTCTTTCCAGAAAGTAGCATGGTCTCTTAAACCGTATCTTTTCGGGAAGGTTTGACCAATTTTGATAAACTTTAATTCACTCTGTTCAGAATCCACACACACAACTCAATACTAAAGCAATTGTTCATTGTTCATCAAAATATACAGTATGTTCATAAATTTAAAAATTATTCTGCAAAGTATTTAATTTTTACTATTGGATTTTTACAATTTATTTATTATAATGTTGTTAAAGTTGAAATGTTTAAAGCTTAAGTTATTTTGATATGGGGTTTAAATCTTAATAAAATTTACTAGTTTATTGCAAATAAATAAATATTTTATATTTTGCCCTTTATGTTCTATGAAAACGATTATTTGTAATAATTTGTGTAAAAGTTAACATTTTCACAATTGCTCTGTATGTAAGAAATAGGTTTAAAGATAACTAATTAATTTATACAGTGTATTTTAAGATAATATTAAAAACTTAGTTACGAATAAAGATACAATTCTGATAAGATTTTAAAAACAGAGTGCTATATTTTTCAACGGTAAAATTTATACAGTAAATACATAATAATTGCAATTTGCTGTGAAAAACATTGAATAGTTTATATTTTCAAGATTGACTGACCCATCATCATTGCTGCATGGTGATTCAGCCAATTGATCCACCGACTCGTCCATTGTTTCCAAGTCAACACAAATCTGATATAATTAACTAAATTCACATGCTAAAATTAAATTAAATTTAATATTTTAGTTTATATGACAATAGAAAATGCTCCATCACACTTTTGTTGCAGAAGTCCAGTGAAACTTAATGGCCTTGTGTTGCGAATGACGTAAATTTGTTTTATTACCAAAACTCGTTTTGCAACAAATTATTAGCCATTGTAAAAGTGATTACTTCTGTACTAATCCTTAAGCTATACATTATTCACTAATAATTAGAATAGTTTATTTACTGTGTAGTTTTTAGACCTACATGTTAAATGCACAAATCAATTTAATAGATACTACCGGTACCAATAATAAATCTGTCTTAACTAACCCAGTAATAAATTAGTTTAATGCATGTAAAAAACGAGTTCAAACATGAAATTTGTAAACTGTTAGAATGTTTCTTTTATACAAATTTATTCCGCATTTTAAATCAAATAAATGTTAAGGACTTTGCAAACAATAAGAGTATTATTGATTCAAAAATGCAAGATTATAAAAATTATAAATAATAAATAAGACGCAGATAAACGCCAAGCGATTAGAGGAAAGTTTAGTCTTTAAAGAAAAAATTTGTTGAATAGTAATAAGTCATAAGTTTCGTCAATAACTATAAAAACATAAATTCAATAAAAATAGAAATAATTTAGAGATTGAAAACAAATATAAAATTGAATAAAACGTAAATAATGGGTAAAATTAGCGGATTTCGAAAAAGGAGCTAAACTTCTTCCTCGCTTTCATTGTCCTCCTCTTCAATCACAAGACCTCTTTCGATGATTTCGTTGATTTCATTCAAATCGATCACTAATTCCGGTTCCGATTTATCCGATTCGCTATAATTGGCCGCATTTGCCATCAAATCATTTGAAACCAATTCTCTATTTCTGTCCCAATAGTCGCGAGTGATGTGTCGGTCCATCGGTTTGTCCATTATTTGAGTCACTTCTAACGCATTGGTCTCGTCCTCCGAGTCTTCCGAGTCTTCAATAGTGATCTCTTCGATCGTCTCGTTATCCGAATGAATGAAAATTTCTTCGATTTCTTGAGTCGAGTATTGATTCCAAGAATTTGCATAAAAATTAAAGCCTTTATAACCAAATTTGTTGTAGTCTTCGCAGTCATCGCTGTCTTCTGTAAACGTATTATCAATAATGTCTTCGACGTCTACATCCGAGTCATCGCTATTGTCTTCACTGCAGATATCCTTCCAGTCTTTAACTTCTACTTCACTACTCACTTCTTCGCCGAATCGGTTTTCTTTATCGCCAAACAAGTCATACGATTCCTCCGATTCCGACTCTGATAGCGGTTCCGACGGTGGCTCAGATAGCAACTCCGACAGCGGCTCTGACAGTGGCTCCGGCAGCGGCTCTGACAGCGGCTCTGACAGCGGCTCCGACAGGGATTCTGATGGTGGCTCCGACAGCGGCTCCGACTGCGGCTCCGATAGCGGTTCAGATAGCGGTTCAGATAGCGGTTCAGATAGCGGTTCGGATAGCGGCTCCGACAGCGATTCTGACGGGGATTCTGATGGCGGCTCCGACATCAGCTCTGCCATCGGCTCCGAAAGCAGCTCTGACTCCGAATCCAACTCCGGAAGAGTCTCCGGCGGTTGCTCTGACTCCGACTCGGAATCCGACAGCGCCTCCGACTCGGGCTCCGAATCTGATTCCGAGTTTTTGGAGACATTCATGTCTTCACTGTCGGTGCCATCACTACTCTCGTAGTCCATAGCAATGCCGGAGTCGTCGGCCGTTTGCGTTTCGTCGCTAAAGATGTCTTTGCAATCGAATCCAAACAAGTCTGCAGTCGTCACGTCCTTATAGAGTGTAGACAACTGGCGCTCAAATTTCGTGACCATATCTTCGCAATTCATTATATCCGTCGGTTCCCACGAGTTGTGTCGAGAGCTATAGCCAAACCATTTGAGCAGATATTGAACTCTTCCCTTAACCACCCGTTTGTTGACCACTCTTTCCACTTCATATTCCTCCGATTCGACTGAATATCGATCTTCAGAACTCGAATCGCCGGCAATACTGTCTTCTATCGAGTCGTTGATAAATGAGTCGTTGATTAGCGAGTCTTCGGATATGTTTATGTCTTCGTTGGCCAGAAGCGGGCCGTCGTATACCCAATAACTCATTTTATTCTCACTTTTAGTATTTAAAAGTATAAAAAATTGCTTTAATTTAAAGTATAGAAGAGTTAAGAAACAGAAAGACAAACATTAACTGAAACTCATTCGAGAAATGCTTTCAATCGAAACAAGTTATTCATTAGAATGACTAAAAAGTCTTTCAAATAGGAGTTGTTCTCATATTTTCATTTTGTCGTAATTTTCAATTTACAAGTAGTCATGCTCACTTATATTTACTTAAATAGCAAGGTTCAACGCCAATTAAGACTTATTAAGACTGCTTATTTGTAAAAAAATTAATTTTAAAAACTTATTAATATCTATTAATAATAGTAACTCATTGAATTGCTCATATTTTGTACTTGTATATACTTAAAGTTATAATCAATAGCCGGATTGTTTTAAGTTTTCTTTAAACTTGGCGCAATTTTTTGCTGGAATAATTTTACACATAGCAGCTAG
>JAQIXC010002646.1:0-10452 GCA_034697605.1 Metabelba pulverosa
CATTGAGAGAGCATTGAGAGAGCATTGAGAGAGCATTGAGAGAGCATTGAGAGAGCATTGAGAGAGCATTGAGAGAGCATTGAGAGAGAGGAATGAGAGGGCGAGAGGGGATGATAGGAGTGAATGCGAGAGACTGTATGTCTGTCGGCTATCTTCACGTAGTGTAGAGTCTGATGTAGAGTCTGTCGTAGAGTCTGTCGTAGAGTCTGTAGTCTTATTGTACGCAATCTCTGAGAGAGTGAGCGAGTGTTGGCAAGAATTCGAGTCTTTCTTATCGTTACTTAGGTTTAGCGTATTATACAATTCATACGATAATCGCATTCTGTAGCGAATGCTTGCAATTGAGCCCTTATTCCAGTGCTTCAGCGCTTCAGTCGGTCTAACGTCAAAACAGTCACTCTTTCGACTCAATTGTATTTGAGTATTGAGTTTACGATCCAAACGAAAGACTCGAAACAATCCGTACGACTCGTACTGTACGTACACTCAATCGATACGTTGAGTCCAACGAGAAGTCTGTTATCACTTCTTATCGTATTATCAATATATTGGAGATTTGAAACAAATTTTGCGAAACCATTCAAATGCTTGCAATCGTATAACAAACCCGACGACCGACTGCTCGCCTATTCTCGCAGTTATCCCGCACTCCGGCCCTCATTCGGCCCTAAAATCGATTCATACGATTGGCAGACATTAACGCAACGAATAGAGAGGAGAAGTGAGGACTGACTCGAAGTTTAAGTGATATCTCGACTCGAAAACAGCGATCAAACCAATGGAAGCGCTCATCGAAGTGAGCGCCTGTCCCGAAGACCGCGACCCCAACGACTCGGCCTTCAAGTCCGTGTCGGCGCCCACTTCGCCCACATCCCAGTCCCGCCAACTCGAGGGTCTCGGCAGAGCTCACGCCAAAGGTCACCATCGGGTCAACTTCCCCGAAGACAACTGCATAGTCACCGGCTATTTCGAGGCTCCCGATCCTTACCAATACGGTATGCAATCAGACATTAAGTCCTCCTCAGCTCCTCCTCCCCTCAAACCTCCTCTCAAACCTCCTCTCAATCCCCTAATTGATTCACGATTTTTACCCATTTTTTATCATTTATTTTATTTAACAAAAATTTCAACTATTTATTTGGTTTTTGCTTTTTAAACAACTTTAGCTTTTTTTCCACAAAATTCACTGCAGTTTTCAAATTCTGTTTTCTATTTAAGGCTTAACTCAAAGAATATTCTCTTTTATACCTAAGTCTAAGCAAAGAATTTGAATTCATATTAATATTAATTTCGATGTATTTAGCATTAATTGAATTATAATTAGCAGTTTTGGTGATTAATCAGTAATAGACAGAACCAATTGGTTAGTTGTGAGTGATTTGTATCAATTTGGTTGTTATATCGAATCGATTGTCACATAAATACTAGCGTTTAATCACTATTAGGCAAACATTAATCATTCGATTCAATTAGTGTGAAGTATAGCTCATTTTAAAGGTTAGGTCAGCACTAAAACTAACCAATGGTTTGGCAATAGATAACCCAAAATCACGTTTAAATACAATCAACGCTTTTTGTTTGTTTCGAATTTTAATCGAATATTTTCCCAATTTATTCAAATTTTATCTTCTTGTTATTTTTACACAAATAATTTCACTATTAATTTGTACAGCAGTTTTGAGCCGCTTTTTTTTGATAATTTTACAAATTTATTTCACGTTATCAATGTTTGTCTCATTCGGTCTACTTTGCAAAAACACTTTCAATCATTGACATCAAAAAGAATTTGAAAAATTTTACTGTCTAATTCTGATTTTATCTAAACGAAAATGAAATTAATTGCATGTTTATATTTAAATTATTTGACATTTGCTTGAGTTTTATGTTTAAAAAACTAATTAGTAATGAATCAGATATTTGAATAAAACGATTGGAAATATAGTTTAAATAAAGATTTAGCGATAAAAAGAGATGATGGGAAAAGAACATGCTTAATTCTATATTATTTCTCTTTTTTTCTGGACGTGAAACCGATATCTAATTAGTGGTCATTTTCAGTAATACTTAATCATTGAATACATTCTTAACTCAATTGACTGTTTGCCACAAATTTGTGTTTTTATATTGAGTTTTGACTCATTTGGTCAACAATTCAATTATTTAAAGACTTGTCTCTTATTTACATATTTTGGCACTTAATTCGATAAATTAGTTAATCCAATCATTTAATTCAATTTAATTTATATACTTACTGAACAAAAGATTAGATAAATACCGTATTTTTGCGTTTAAACCGCTTATACTTAGTATTATAATAATTTGTTTATTTTTATCGACTATTTTATTAAAATATTTTTAACTATTAAATACGTCTGCCGTTTAGACAAATAAATAAACAGTAAATATTATACTATATACAAATTATTTACTCACTTAATTAACATATTTAAATTTTAATTGTTATTTTAAGTGTTTTCTAGATTATCTATACAATTTAATGCATGAATCAGCTGCAATAAATAAATAGTAAACTTGAAATAATATATTTAGTAAAATTTCGTATGAATGAATTATTCTGTGTAAACGGCAATTGTATGCGTGAATACTTGACAATACGGTAAGAAATATGTGAAACAAAATCTCAATAAAAAAGGTTGAGTTGAGAGGGTCGGACATTAATTAGATATTTAGCTTACAATCTAAACAGTGTAAAAGTAATGCAATTATGCATTTTATAACTCGTTAGACCAGTTTAATCGCAGGCTGCCTGCGCTCACCGCTCGCATACCGGCCCCCCTTTGCCACTGCCAGTCGACTCAAGCAATAATATGCGTTACGAAACACTTTCCTTATTATATTCGCTTTTATCTAATCTTTACTTCATTTATAGCTCATTATTAGATGACAAGTAATAAATTGAAAATATATTTCACTTAAACTCATTGCTCGACTCAATCTACGAATTTTTCACATTGTATTGACAAACACTTGAATTGATAATTTTTAGCCAATTAAGCAATTGATTTGCTATTTGTAAACAACGAGCGAATAAAAAGTATTAAATATAAAACAAAAAATTAGAACTTTTTTATCTGCAATGAAAAAAGTGATAACTTAAGACAAACCTAATTTCAAACGACTTATTAGTTTAATTAAATATTTCATTTAGTATTTGCTCTTTTCGTTATTGAGTCGAATAAAGATATAATAAAAAGTATTTTGTTTTTACTTTTATTACTGTACAACTAAATTCTCATCGATACAGTTACTAAATAGAAATTATTAGCATGATTGTTTATTGCGGCTGAAGTATTTTAAACAATACGAGCCATACGTTTGGCACTAATTTAAAGCTATGTTTGCAATGGTGTGAACAGACATTTTTGTGACATATTTATGACTACAAGTTATATGTTTTTATTTAGTTTTAATTTTTTTTATAGCAAAAATCTATTTTTTCTTGTTAGAGCGTGTATTTAGCTAGCTATAATGAAAATAGACATCGAGCAAACTCGATCGAGCTTGGTTAAATAATAGATTGAATTGACAGAATAGCCGAAAACTTAATTGAATTTATATTTTGCTTTACGACAATGTTTACGACAGTTCCGTTTTCCTTCAAACTTCAACTAATATGAGATTTTTATTTCGCAAAATAAATATTTTATTATTGTATTACCATTTTTCAGTAAACATTTGAATTGATTTTTATTATTTTATGGCAATTATTCTGTTGTTTTCAACAATAAAAAGCGAATTATTGCGAAATATGAACTTTTTTAGTCTTTAGATAATTAGGGTTTGAGTTTTTCTCGATTAGATATTAAAAGAAAATTTTAATTTTTAATACACTCTATGATTAGAGTTTTATATAAATTATCTATAATTAAGTTCTATAAATGTTTTTGCAAATGTTGAGTTAGTTTTTATGTTTAAATTTGCTTTACTAGACATGTGGGAGACTTGTGATACTTTATAGGCAATACTCATACTTTGCTATTAATTTTTGTTTTACTATAATTACAATATTTATAATATATCTAAAAGTCTCTAATATCTAATCTCTTGATTTTAAATGAGCAGAAAATCTGATAAAATGTTGAATATAATGTTCATGTGTACAGAATAATATACCGCTAATATGTAATATTTTTAATATGTGATTTGTAATGGAATGCTACGATTAGAGGTGGAGTATCGTGTTGAAATCGTATCGTGTCGACGAGTCTCCATTTTTCTAGCAAGGTAGTACGATTGTGCGTTGACCAGCCGACCGGCTACTCCGTGCGCTGTCCGCACCCGCCTCTAACTCCTAGTGGTTATCCCGATATTTGTTGCACATTAACATCGAATCGGTCCGTTCGACTGCTTCTCTACATTTGTTTGCAATTAATCGATTAATACTTGAATTGAATCGATCGAAGCGCTCATATTCTGTGTGAAGCGAATTACTTTGGCATCAGTTCTAATAAAAGCAATATTCTGTCGATTGGCGAGAGTTTAGAATAAGTAACTGAATTGCAAATTGCGTTTAACACAGCTTTCGCCTTAATATGCGATACACTTATATCAAAACGAATTTAATGTTTTATTTTTGGCCCAACATTACAGGCAATCAATTTTCACAATATAATAGATTGTGCGACAGATTATATTAAACGAAATTATTGCTTCATAGACGAGAATTTATTGTTTCTACATTGCTTAAAACTCTTTTTAAAGACTTGCTATTTTTTGCTTTTCAAATGAATTTTTTACGCATATAGTGAATGACTTTTATTATTTATTTAATTAATATTTCTCTATTTATTAAAACTTGATTATTCATTTGGTTTATGAATTCAAGTTTTCCTTCGATTATTGCATCAATTATTCACTCTCTCTAATAGTTATTTGATTATAGCATATATATAGATATAGATATATACAGTGTATATACATTTTGTGTATTATTGTAGTTAAAAATGTCGACATTTTGTCTAATCGATGAATGATTTTCTAATAATATCGGGAATTATGCCAAAATGCACGCAAAGCCGACTAAAAGCATATTAACATTTATTTTTGCCATTAAATCTCTGGCAGTTATATATTGTTTGTTTGGCTATTATTTTATGTTCTCTGCTTTGAATCAGCGATGAGCTCAAGATTGCTATTTTCTAAATGAATTTCCATATACTGCTAAGTAAATTTATAAAGTTATAAGTATATTTCTAACTTATACACAGTATCAGTATTACACAGTATCAGTAGTACATTAATTTAACCGCATAAGATTTACTGTACAGTACGGTTGATATAAATTACAACTCTCTAAACGCATTCAATTTGTAAATTCACACTTAATATGATTAATGAAAATGAAATAAATTTAGATTGATTAGTTCTTGAATTATAAATAAAACAACTGAATTGTTTATTTCTATAATTAAATTGGCATTAATTATCTTTAACTTAATTAATGAATTAATCTAGTTAATTAATATTTGCTGTCTCATTCTAGTTGTTATTGAGCTAACGATATAAAAGTTTGACGGAATTTTTTAAAAATAAATATATTGCTTATAAATGTTTTAATATTTTATTTTTATGAATGAAATTTATTTTTAATTATTTAGTTTATAAAGAAGTTCTAAATCGATAATTTTAATCTAGTTTTTATTTCAATAAAACTAAGTAATTCTATCTTTTTATTGCTAAGCTTTTACATACATTTGTTCATTAATAAATAAACATTATGACCATGCAATGTTTTATTTTTTAATTATTCACTTTGATTTCAGCTTTGTTGTTGTTTTACTAGATAACTTTATAAATATTTATATTAAATTATTGAGTTATTTTGTTAGATTTCTGCTTTTTATTTATAAGCGATTTATTGATATTTACAGACATTAACATAAATCTAAAAGAAATAAAAGAATATTTTCAGACATTTTATCATTATTTGACAAAACATTTGTGATAAAAGATTTTATATGAAAGGATCGGCTATTTATTTGCCTTTGATTTTGTGCTTAAATTAGTCCCTCGTATGGCTCGGGCGGTGACGACAAACCCTTAACACTATTTTTCTCATTGAAGGTCAGGTTTTGTGCATTTTTTCAAATTAGAAAATCTTTTCTAAATTAAGAACAAATTTGGTTTAAATCTAATTACATTTAACAAAGTTTATTTAAGATAGCAAGAAAATCTAGTTTAAAATAAATAACATATAAATTGAGTGAACAAGATAAATTAAACCGAAAACCATTTGTCTCGACTATACCCGTAGTGGTGCTCCTGAGGGTATGCGCCATAAATTTGAATTTTATTCGTCCCAATCGCTCGAATATAATGTTTAAAATTCTACTGCTTCTATATAAATTTATATTTGATCAAATGATTTTTATTTTATTGTAAATTTTTATTTCATTCGATTTAGTTTTTATACTGAGAAAGGTGTGTTCTACTTATAAATAAGCATGCTTTAATAAAAGCAGTCATATAAGTTCTTCTCTACACATACTCTCTATAGCATTGCAAAAATTGTATGCTGTGCAGCACTGTATTACTGTAATGTAACAGTTAATTATACACTATAATAAAATAATTTGATAGACAAAGAGGCATAATAGTACACATCTTGTGTTACAAGATATCAATGTTTTTATGTTTTAGTTTATTGATCTCAAAAACGATTGAATTTCAACGATAAGAAACTTAATTTCTGTCTATAAACTTGCATTCAGACAGTTATTTGGAATTTTTGGCACATTTTGAGTATTTTTTATCGCGAAAATCATTTTAACTAAATTGCATACCAACCCCAGTAGACAGTATAGTTTTACCGGATTTTGCACTTTAATTATTACTGATTTAATAATTTATCAAGTTCATTGAATAAACCGATAATTATTATTACATTAAAGTAAAATTTTATTTGATTTACATAAATACATTTACTTTTTAAAATAGATATGTAAGACTTTTGTCTAAATTTATCTTGACAACTTATTCTGCAAACATCTGATTTTCTAAAAATAAGTGTTGAGTCTCAGTTCAAAATCATTTCGAAAGTTAGGCTTTAAAATAGTTTTTGTCGTTTTCAGTGATATTTTTTTCCATTATATTATATTTTGGCAAATATTTAATAAAACGAATGTCTGTTTGTTGTGCAACAGAATGAAAGACAAATACTGTTGTAATGAATGTGCGAACAAAGCCTGTTATGCTGTCCACCCATTACTTAAATTAATGAATTCCTTTGGTTCAGATGTGATATGCAATGCAAAAATAAATTAATATTTTTTTCGCCAAAATTAGGTGTTATTTGATTTTCGTATCTCAACAATGATTTCTCATTTGTTTAGTTCAATGTTATCTGAGATTCGGAGATAAATACTGTACTGTTCATGGCATATAAAAAATTAAATTTGCATCGTAATTCCCGATTAGAAGTTTGCATGACAATTTTTCAAATCAAACTTTTGCCATGCATCTGGCCAGAGTGAATTATTAATTAAAGGAAAACAAATTTTAATTAAACTAACTTTATTAAAAATAAGCTTATTAGGGATTAATCTGAGAGAAAAAGTAGAAATCTATTTTTTGTCTTCTAAACCCTAGCGCTACTGTACTGTACGTATTTGGAAATCTCTATTAACTTATATATTTATATCTATAATTAGTTTTTGCTTTCGTTGACTTTATACAGTACAGTATAAAAGGAACTTGCATTACAAACGCATACATTGCATATGATATTTAGATATTATATTTATTTGATATTTTATTTTTTATGATGGAACAAATAAAAATGCAAAATTTGAGAACATATTTATACTTTTAAATCTAATTCGCAAAATTTTATAAGCAATAATTTATTTATGAAATATTTTTAAAGATAGAATTAGCATATTTCTCAAGTCTTAAACTTGGTTTAAATTCATAAATGTGTCAAAAAAATATCTTCTCAAACAAAAACGTAGTCATTAGTGTTTAAACATTGTATTAAAGAAAACATTTTTTTTTGTGAAAATAATTAGCAAGGGATTGAAATGTTAGTTATTTTTCACGTGAATTGAAATAAAATTTTTACAGAGTAATTGCCAAATATGAAAAATTCGATTTTCTTTGTTTTATTTATTAGCACGTATATCTTATTTACGTGAGGGATAAAATTGTATCTCTTGTTGAAAATAAATGTTTAAAAACGATGAGAAAATAGAATTGAGTTCTGAAATGCGTTTGAATGGGCTTTCGGCTAATATCAGGATTGAGAAGCCATTACATAAAGTGTGAGAATCTATATCACTGTATATACACTACTGTAATAATAATCAATAAAAAATAGTAACTTATTTGCCGATCGAGTGTAGTATACGTTTAAAAGAATTGGATTCGAGTTTGCTTTCAGTCTTATTTGACATTTATTATAAATTTTTTTCTAAAATGAGAAAAAATCTCTGCCCTCTCATGCGTTTAGGTATTTCGAAAGCCGATTGGGTTTGTAGTGACACAACACTCACTCAACCCATACAACCCATACAACCCATACAACCCATACTTATTATACAATTCGAATTATGGCTTAATCTTTGGGTTGATACTGATATTTGTTGAATTTTACCTCAAAATCAAACTGTGTAGAGCTGAGGCTTACGTTTTTTGAAATTCGAATTTTATTTTTAGTTTTATTTTTTTATGAAAATTGTTTTGAAATAAATTAAAATTAATAACTTTTTATAACTTATGTATAATTAACTAAAGTAAATGACATTTGAAATAAATTATAAACATTGAAATATATTTTTCTATTGGGATAAATATCAAGATCAATTTTTATATTTAATGTCATAATGATTGGTGAGAAATAAATTATTTAAATAAATATTTATTGAATATACTTTAATATGCAGTATAAATCTTCTATTTTTGATACATTTTGATGTATACTTTGATATATTGTCTGCTTTTTAGATGAGTTTTATTTAGTTGTGCGGAGATATAGAATATATTTCTGTTTTATTTAATATATTGAATCATTTTTACTTATGTGATTAAATTTATTCAAGTAAATTGAATGCTAAATTTAATTTTAGAAATAACATAGAAACAAATTGGTAAAAATATTCCATTTTAAATATAAAAAACTATCAAATTTTTAGAATTTAATTTTGAAAATACGAATTTCAATGCTTATTGTTATTACAAATTTAACCTTCATTCCTTTATTAGAATGCAACATTTTGAAAGTGATTATTGAAAAAGAAACTTCACAAATCGAATAGAGGATAGAATTCATTTCGAAAATCTAAATAAGTACAGTATAGCCGTATATATCGATTTTATTTTTTTCGAATCATTTTGTTAAGATAGATTTTACTCGAATATTCAACTGAATTGATCGGAAAGGGATTGTTAGCATGTTATTTTTAGAAATTGATCTTATTAGATTTAATGCAAATGATAAGGACATTAATTTTGAAAAATGAATAATTTTGTTGCTTTATTGTTAATCATGTTGAATTTTTAAGTCACATATTATGTGTTGAGCCAATTGGCAAATAAAAAATATATTTAATAATTCGATAAAGTGTTTAAAGGCTCGCAAAACACGACTTATTTATATTAATTTTAAATACCAACAGCTTTCGGCTTAATCTTTAATTAAAACATTTTTGTCAATATTTTTTGAATTACTAATTTCAGTCTCATTTTTAATTCATTCGTCATATAATAGCGAGCTTATAATTTAATCAGTCTGATTTTTATTTGCTTAGAGTGTTTAAAAATTACACATTTATGCAAAAGTGTTCATTAATTTCTAATTTTGCTGATCTTTTTTGGAATTTTAATATTTGTTTTTGGAAAACATTTGACGAATAGTTTCTACGCATAGCTTAAGGGACGACAAAACTGCTCACAACTGCAGTTATTTTCAAATCTCTATTTCTTTGAATAAAATATGAAATTTTTAGACAAAAATCAATAAAAGTTTTCATATTTGAATCAAAACGAGAACAGAAAATAAATTAAGAATAAAAAAAATATTTTTTAAGAATAACTCAATTAATTCGATTACTTTTTTCTTATAATACTATATAAAAGTTAAATTGTTTATATATAAAAATATACAGTTTGACGATATATACCGTCGACTCAATCATTTGGTCGAATGTGAAGACTGTTTATTAATTTCGTTTTCTTTTCATACAGTATTGTACTGTAGATAGAGTACAATCCATGAGCTAAACAAACAAACGGTGAAAACGTTCGTATATTTTGTTCATTTCAGTGATCGAATCGCAAACACTCGAAACGCTAATCGATTCCTATCAGAGCGCCTGTGAGAAGCAAAATATTAAACCCATTCCGAGAGTCGTTCAGCAGTTAAAGGTATGAATCAATTGTTTACCTAAACTACACCTCAATAATCGAAATTCAAATTCTTCTCGAATCGTCTCGAAT
>JAQIXC010002647.1:0-10450 GCA_034697605.1 Metabelba pulverosa
AAAGATAAATCAAACAATGTTTTACATAATGTGTGATATATATGCGATTATAATTAATATTATTTACAAACACATGAGATGCAGGTAATATTTTAGTAATATTTAAAAATTAATTAAATATTTAATAAATAAGTTTTATACATCAACTAACATATTTGTAAATTATGTTTAAAAATATTAATATTTAAACAATAATAATTTATATTTACATAATAAATCTAGCGTGGGCTTTGTATATGACGATGCATACTTACTTGGTTTATCCAACCGCACTTCGAAAACATATGACTTTTTTGGAAATGTAATTTGCATAATTATTTTATTATTAAATAAATTTTTATCTAATTTTATAAACTGATGAGTCCGTAGTTTCATCATTCTGTCATATTATAATTATAAAGCGGATAGTTTAATTAACCTTTGATCTTGCTAGAAAAAGCATTTAAATTATATCAAAAACGTTGTTAAATTTTAAACTAAAAATTTTTGATTTTTTCCCAAAATTTTAAGTTTTTTTATTAGATAAGGCGCGCCTTATCTATGGGATTTTAGGGTAATTATGTAACATATAACTTTATCCCAAAAATATGTTAGCCACTTATCTGAATTTATACATACGACCAATGCATTGGAAGCGCTTATTCTCGCAATACAGGCCCCGATTTTATATAATAAACATTAATTAAATTAATATTAAATTATTGTTAACATGTGTTAATATTTAATTCAAATAGCGTGCGGACATATCGGGAATTGCTTTTGCGTTCGGCAAAAATACATTCAAAATTAGTGATCCGGTGTATCCACTAGTTGTCACAAACGCGGTATCGATAATGTCTTTGAAAGCATTTCAATCGGAACAACAGTTTTCGATATTCGGTTCATTGCATACGTCGGCAGTGATTGCAGTCATAGCTCTGTTCGCACTCTTCGTGACAATCAATGTATTGAAAGTCTATCGAAAACATCGAAAACTCGACAAACGTTTCGATTTCACGCAAACCGTAGTTTCCGTCGCTTTCGACCACTTTCTCGCACTAATCGGCAAATGTATGGAAACTTTTAAATAATTTATTTAATATAATTTGTAATTACATAAAATAACAAGAAATTATATCAAATTTTATAATTTATTAAAGTATTTTAATTTAATTTAAATATTACAAATAAATTACATTAATATTAATGTTAATTATCAAGCCCCAATCAGCAAATATTTGCAAAATCAATCATTCTACAGTATATTATTATTGATGTGGTTGTTAAATTGCTTATTTTGGTATTTATTGCTTAATAACTACATACATACTGACCTTGTTAATAAGCCAGTTCAATGCATAAACGCTTTAGACGAGATAGAAACAAAAAATAAGCATGCACCAATTTTAGTCTGGAAAGGAACACAAGGTTATGATAAACTTCTACGGGTAAATACGAATTTATTCAGACAGACTTCGGACATGAGTGGAATTTTTCGGTTTACTGTTAGTGTTTGGGTCCTAACTTCGAAGCGATATTGTAATAACTTAATTTTAATTTATGTTATTTATTAAATTTTATACCTGATTAAATCGAGTATGCCAAAGTTAAATATGCTATATTCTACGTTGACATATTCGACCTTGGCATATTCGACTTTGTCATATTTTACTTTGCTATATATAATATTGCTATATTCAATATATACATATTCGCTTTAATAACGTAAAATAATCATTATATAACATAATATAAAAAACTTGGGTGGGTGGGTGGATGGGGTCAGAGGTGAAATTATATATAACTTTTCTTTGCTTACAGCCATCAAAGCTATTAAAAAATTCCACTTATGTCCGAAGCCTGTTTATGAATCAAATAAATTAATAATTGTTGTTAAAATTTAGAAGAAATATTCGAAATTAAAATATAAGTTTTTACAATTTACCGAGTTATATTCGTTTCGATCAATTCAAGCAGTTATAGAGGATTCGGCGATTATTATTGACGACGAATTGAATATCGATATAAGGATTGCATTGAATCGCAACCTTCCGCTGCATAAGGCGACTGAAAATCAGTTCTTAATCGTTAACGGATTAATGATACGAAAATCGCTGAATAATAGTATAAAACAAATATTTATTAAAAAGTATTTAATAAGTTGTATTTATTATTTTTATACTTTATGCTATAAAAAATTACGCCATTATTAAAGATTCCAAATTGCCGTATAATATTTTTGTAGGGTTGTAATACTAATTGAATCGGGACTTTTATTTTGGAGATCAAATAAAAACATGTTAATAGAGTACACTTGGGAACGCATTCACATGAATACGAGTCGTGTGATCGACAAACACATCGATAATATGTTTAACGCGTTATCGGCTAATGATATCAAAAGCTATTTTTATTTACTATTATTTGGATTAATTATAGCTATTAATTGGATTTTATTAGAATTACGTAAAAACTTTATCTAATATAAACTTATCTACCATTATGATTATCAGTGGTTCACTTCAATCAATAAATATTATAAATTTATTTGCGTTATTGTTGAAAGATTAAGCTAGATACATACTTAAAGTAAAAACCGATTTGCATATCTCGTTTGGGTTTTAATTGTTTATTACTCTAATTAAAAAATATAGTAAAAATTGATATTTTTGAAAATTAATCGCTTTCTGACCAAAACGGAGCGAACGAGTGATCGACGGACCGCTCGGACCGCAAACACCAATACATTCGAAATCTAGTCGAGAGTCGCAACTATTTCTACCATTAAATCAATCAATGAGTTGGCGATTGGTTTCGATATTATATACTATAAACCGATTGATTCGTTCATTTCATTGAATTCCGATTGAAAATTAGTGACCAATCCGTCGACACCGAGTGTGTTGATCGGCGCCAAAACCATCAATATCTCGGAGAGGAATAGCATTTACTTCGACACAAACGCGTCGACACTCGTGTTAGCAGTGATTGCACGGATGTGCGGATCGCTATGTCTTCAAACGATAAGCAGTTCGACGCGAATGCGAGACTCGTTTTGAACGCATTTATCGTCGACTCCGCGTCGAAGACCGAGTATGCGATCGAAGCCGAGCATCGGTTTAATGGATTCGCTCTTTCGTTCGACTTTCCGTTGATTGCTGTCAACGAATTGATTGCATAATTCAATCAGTTATTGGCAAACATTGGCCTTACGATTGGCGTCGATATAATTTTTTCTAAATTTTTTAATGTATTTATAATTTAAAAATTTTATAAATTATCAAGTTTATTAGTAGCTTGGCTGGTAATCTGTCGATGAATCATACATATCATATCTATCGCTTATTATATCTACTCGAACACAACCAACTGGATCATACATATCATATCTATCGGCTCAACCTACGGCATCTGAACACGCTGTTCGCTGTTTTTTAGCATGATGTATAAAGCGTCCATCAGTTGCCATAGAAACATACGTAAAATCTAATTGCAAGTCGAAATTTAACCGCTAATAAAATTAAGAGTTACTAAAAATTAAAAGTAAATATAATAATAAACATCTGCCGGTAAAATTTTGCCACGACAATTTATAAAAATTTATCTTTAGCTTAAATGTGAAATAAACGGCAAATATCACTAACACTTCAATTCACTCTACCTGTAAGCCTGCCCTTGCAAAGTACCAATATCAAATTAAACGGCAAATTAATCACTCAGATATTAACATGGTAGTTTTAAAAGTTAGAGATACAAGTAGTTTTCCACCAAGTAAAGTTTCTAAGTTGTGTACCAAGATTGTGCAATGTGTTTTATTCAAAATTTATGCATGCAATCTTTATTAAAATACAAATATAAATTATTAATTAATTGTATTTAATTTTGATTTTTTAGTAATCTATTTGTGGTTTAATCTGAATTCCAATTTAATATTTATTGTAGAAATACATAAAATATTTAGTTTTGTAATCAATACATGCAATTCAGATTTAAATATAAATATAAATTATACGATTTTTAAATATTATTTTAATTAGTGATTGTTATGTTTTAATTTGAATTGCCATTTGCATATTTTATAGCATACAATAAATAAAATAATTTAATATTCATAGAATAATGGAATATTTTCTAATTTAGTTTTTGATTTTATTAGATTAATCGTTATATAATGGAAAAATTATTGGATACAAAATAATAATGATTTTACAATTCAGTTTTATTTTATTACGTAACAATGTCCAGGTAACACGCAGTGATGTGCCTATAAATACAATTGCATTCAAATAAATCGATTTTGTTGATTAGTTGTCGCAAACATCTTTGCTGTTATATTTTCTATTTGTTCTCAATTATATCTTATATTTTAGATTTAATTGATTGTTTAGAACAGGGTACAAATTATATATCCATATTTTCTGAAATATAGTTTAAATACGGTATAATAAGTAATAATTTTTAGGGAAAATTTTTCATTTTCTTTTACTAATGTATATAGTTGCAATCAATATACTACATTATTGTGAGTTATTGTGAGTTATACTAATTTAATTATTGTTCATTAAATTTGTATTATTTGTGTTTAAAAATTATATTGCAAATTTTTTTATCTATTGTAAACTAACAATAAATTATTTTTAAAGTATTTATGCTAATTAATTACGATTTTTCAATTTTATTTTAGCTTATATCACATTATTTAAATTTATATTGATAAATTTAACTGATATTTGTTTTATTAAATCAATAATTAAGTCAAGCATAATAATATTATCATTTTTAATACGTGTAAATAAATTAGTTATATCATCACTAACGAGTCTAGAAATCGCTTAAATATAGTTTTTGTTTTTATAATAATAATAGTTTATTTCATTATAACATTATTATTATTTGCTATATTATATTAGAGTAAGATATATTAGCTCAAATATAAATTTAACTAGAATTTACAAATACAACATATAAAATTTAGTATACTATTTATAATTTTATTAATTTATTTTAAAATTAATTTTGTTTATATAGATATATAATAAAATGAATCAAATTTGTGAAAAGTGGCCGGTTTTTGGCAAAATAATTCAAAATTCATCATGTCATTTAACAAAATCAGTTGCTAAGGAAGATGTATATTTTTCAATTAATTAAAACACTATAATATATAAATAAATATAAGTTTAATTAATGTTAATAATTTATTAACTACTAAATTTAATTGTAATTTATAGTTAAAACTAGAAATGATAAACAAAACATTGTTTTACAAAATGTGCAATGGTAATGAAATTGGAATTAATATTATTTACGCGCACATGAAATGCAGGTATTATTCCAATAATATTTGATAAATTGATAAAATAATTTAATAAAAACTTTTATATAATAGTATAAAAAATGTTGATTAATATAATTATATAATAAATCTTTTATGTAAATATAAATAAATATTTATATAATAAATTTAGCGTGGATTTTATTTATTCCGAGTATGCTTGGGAATTATCTGCGCATGGAATTGGAAATTATACAGGAGCACTGAAAGCCATTTATGAAAACGTATTATGTATATTTATTTTATTACTCAATCCATTTTTATGTTATTCTTAAAACTGATTAGTTTGCTTCCACTTAATGTCTTATAATAATTACTAATCAGATAATCGAATAAATTCGTGATTTTGTTGCAAAATTCATTAAACAATTATTTCAAAAACATTATTTAAATAATTGAAACATTTATTAAACCCTGAATTTAAGTTAATAATAAAAATTCAAACTAAATTATTTTAATTATTTATAATAACTTAATTTTTAATTATGATTAATTTGACATGGACTCAATTCTAGCTTAATATAACACTTATAAAGTGACATTATATATGAGTTAATAATCCTATTGAAAAATAGAATTTGTGCACAAGTTTTAAATTAGATTATCCGCTCTATAATTAATAAGATATAATAATAAATATTTCTACAAAATGTGCGCTAAAAGTTAATTTAGAAATGTATAAGGAACGCGTCACAGATTCTAGAATTCAAAACGCATCTATTTTATAGATAAATATTTGTATTAAAGAAAAATATTTTTATACCGTTTTACTCAGTGTTTATCAGGGAATAAATTAATATTAAAAAAATAAAAATCGGATTACCTTCTTACGCCGCATATAACGGCCGGCCGTTATACGTGAATTTGGGGTATTTTAAAGGCCCCAAAACAGGTGGCCGTTATATCCGGATATAACGACCACTTTTTTCCAAAACGACGTATAACGGCCACTGAAGTGCGCTTATAGATAATGCTATTACCGGTCAAATAAACACTTATTTTATTGTTTTAAATAAATTTTATTGCTTTACTATGTAAATTAGGCTTTAAACAAATCAGTTTTATAAAACAAAGATATAAATTAAAGTTTATTCAATTTCGACAATTTCTTCTTGAGTCTCTCTATCAGATTCGACGTCTGTAAGACCGGTCTCTTCGTCCTGTTCCGCTTCACGCGTTTGATCGGCAGTGGATTTGATTAATAACTCATATAAGCAACTGTGTATTTGTGTTTCATCTGATTCTTTGCCCAAATTACAGCTCTTAAAGCTATTTCTTATCAGCATTATATCCAATTGCCACCACGAGTCGGAACACCATTTGGCAACTAAGTCATAGGCAGGTCTTTTGACTTTTTCCGTCTTTGATAACTCTTTGCTCTGTTTTGGCTAAGCAAACCATTCATTCCGACGTTTTTTGATCGACGATTTGACTGATCAATTTTAAGAAAGGTCTGCCGGTTGTAACAGTGGTGTCATTTCTCTTAAAATAATCTCAACAGCGATGTCGTATTTGTCTCTCAATCTCTGCTTTACTTTTGGGATTTGATGAGCAGTCGCTAAATCCATTGTAAACAATGTTCTACATTCGGGACCGGTCCTTCGCTTCGATTGTTTGTTAAGCCATATGCCGTCGGGTTTTTTGCGCCAAACCGTGTTAATCCATAGCTTCATAGTGTCAGTATTGATCATTGTAAGCGCAAAGAATTAAAGTAAATCCCATTTTTTCATAACCAGTTGTTTGAGTGACTCAGATTTGTTGCCAATAAAATCGATGTTTCGGTTATGTGGCAAATCAAAATACACCGGCATTTTATACATATTTGCAATATAAAAGCCTTTATCTTGAGTATTTCGAAAGCAATAATTCTCTGCCGAAAAAGTTAAATGTGATATCCCTCGCATCTGCGGGTACTTTCCCAACACTTGTCGCCACTTTAACTGACAATTAATTTCGCGACATAAACCGTTTCATCTATTTTGTAGAAGCTTTGAATACTGGTCTCTCTTTATGGTCTCCGATGGGATGTACCTCAGAGAACATTTGTAGTGCTTTTGTTGTAATGTTATCAGTATTGACTACTAGGCATTATGCTATGTCGATCAACAGTCCACTCAATCACTGACCGGTCAACTTTCGGAAATATTGGTTTTTGTTCGTTTTGTAGTCGTCTTCGGATTCCCGTGTTTGTGGATTTGTGACCGATCCCTAATAAACTCACGCAATGATTTTTTAGAGTTGAAATAGTCGCCAAGCGATGAGTGAGTAATTCCAAATGTTTTGCCGTTGGCCTAAGTTTTTGTTGATCTTGGGTTTTGTAGTAATCAATCATTCTGTGTTTGTCCTCAATTGTCACATATCTTATCATATGTTTTGTGATAGCTTTTGTTTTAATAGCACTATATCATCGTCTGAATTGACTGCCATTACAATAACAGTTGTTTTGTTGCCATTTATAAATTCATTTTGTATACAATTATTTGACCGGTCATTGTATTGCCACTTGATTGTTGACACATTTGTGAAACAAGTGGTTGATCGGATACAGAAATGTCAAAACTATCATTTAATTCACTCATTTTGAATTAATTATGGGACCGGTCATAATTAGAATAGACTTAAAATAATAATCATATGAATCAAAAGCCTTGGAAACCAAAAACTATATACAAAACATCAATTTATTCGATTGAAAATATCACAGTATTTGTGAATTTATAACTAACGGGTAAACATAATGACGATGGTCATTAGTTACGTCTAGTATATACGGAGAAAATCGATAAAATGCATGCCTTTAGCGACTGATTTGCGCACACTCACAAACATTGGCCGTTATATGTGAACTTTCGGATTTTTTGAAAAATTGTCAAAATAAGTGGCCGTTATATCCGGATATAACGGCCACTTTTTTCCGAATCGACGTATAACGGCCGGCCGTTATATGCGGCGTAAGAAGGTAGTATTATCCGAGATATCAGCGATTAAAGAGCTGCCGACCGAAACTCTCTTTGGGCAGCGCTTGTGTAGCGACCGCATGCTTTGCACTCAACTCTATGAGAAAAAAGAGTTTTGGTTTGAGTTTACGGAAAGCAATCGTTTCTCTCATAGAGTTCAATGCAAATGAGCGTTCGCTACGAAAAATGTGGTTTGGATCGCAACTCTTTAAAAATCAATAACTTTATTTAAACCAATCAGATTTTAATTTTTTGTATACTGATTTATTCATTGCTAAATAATAAATATGTCTATGTCAACTAAAATAAAATTTCTTGTTTCTATTGTCAGAAAAATGTATATAATATCTGTCCAAAGGATGTTTTAGTCGACAGCTCTTTAATTGCCGATATCTCGGATAATACTAGTCCGATTTTAGTTTTTCTTATATTAATATATAGCCTGATAAATACTGAATAAGACGATATAAAAATATTTCTCTGTTATGCCATTTATTGTGTATAAAATAGATGCGTTTTGAATTCTAGAATCTGTGACGCGTTCCTTATTGTAGCAGTGATTGTGTTTAATGTGTTAATTATTTTATAAATAATATTAATTTTTTGTGATTATTTAATTTAATTAGCATGCTGACATATCGGCCAACCCTTTCGTGTACACCAGAAATCTATTGAATTTTTCTGATTTGGTGTATCCAATATATGATATGAATTTGATATCAATATTGTCGTTAAAAACATTACAATCGGAACAACAGTTTTTGATATTCTCATCACTGCATACGTCGGCAGTGAATGCATTCATAGCTTTGTTCGCACTCTTCGTAACAATTCATTTATTGAAAGTCTATCGAAAACATCGAAAACTTGACAAACGTTTCGATTTCACGCAAACCGTAGTTTCCGTCGCTTTCAATCACTTTCTTTCACTAATAGGCAAATGTATGTAAACTTTAAACTTATTTATTTAATGCGAAAATATAACTTATTTAATATAAAATTTTTAATAACCATTTTACACAAATATAAATTTAGTTATTGCAATATTAATCAAAAATATGTAACTTTTTATTATATAATATTTTAAATTAAATTAAAATAATGCAATTAATTATAACTTAATTGTAATAATCTTAACGTTAATAATCTAGCTACCACCAGCAAATATTTGCAAAATCAATCATTCTACAGTTTACTATTATTGATGTGGTTATTCAATTGCCTATTTTGGAATATATTGCTTAATAGTTTCATACATTGTGACATTGTAAATAAACCAGTTCATAGCATAAACTCTTTAGACAAAATAAAATATAAAATTAAGCATGGACCACTATTAGTCAGAAAAAATAGCTACGCGTATAAAACAGTTTTAAAGATAATAATTAAAACAATAATAAATAATTAATAATTTATCACGAGAAAAAATTAATTATTTATTATATAATTTAGAAGAATTATCCGCAATTGCCATATAAGTCAATTCAAGCAAATTATACTTTGAGTAAAATAATCAATGAAGTTATTAAAAATTTAGCCGTGTACATTTTTGACGAGGGTTAATCGATTATGCGATAGCAACAAATCGAGACCTTCCGCTGCATAAGTCGACTCACAATCAGTTGCTATCCATCGCTGGAATACTAATACGAAAATCACTCAATACTAGTGTAAAAAATATATTTATTAAAAAGTATATAAAATATGTTTAATTAATAATTATTATACATTACCTTATAAACAATATTATACAGAATAGAAATTGCAGTAAAATATTATTATAGATATGTAACACAAGTCGAATCGGAACTTTTGAAGGGGAGGTCACATAAGAATGAGTTGATTGCGAATACTTGGGAACGCATTCACAGCTATACGAGTCGTGCAATCGACAGACACATCGATAATACGTTTAACGCGTTATCGGCTAATGATCTCAAAAACTATTTTAATTTTCTATTATTTGGATTAATTTTAGCGATTATTTGGATTGCATTTGAATTATACAATTTCTTTATTTTGTGACGGCAAGACGTTTCGGCGGGTCGGCCTCAGGTCGTCAGCCGTGCAGGTCGAGATGTGGAGTGGTCTTCGGGTGATCGCGCAATCTCGGCCTTAACACTCGGGTAGAGAATTGGTTAGTGTGTGCACTAGTAGCGCATACAGGAACGCATGGGTC
>JAQIXC010002648.1:0-10449 GCA_034697605.1 Metabelba pulverosa
AGTCCGGGATTCGAACTCGCTACCAGCCTTCACTATCACGTCGACGCTTTAGCCCTTTGCGCCAACGAGCTGGGTTATAAATTAAAATATAAATTAAAAGTTATAAATTATAGAATAACCCAATTGTTATGTAATTACATATTTTTAAAACTCATTAATAAATTAATATTTTTTAATTAATTAAAACTATATCAATATTTAAAAAAATTACGTTTCTTACATTTTAATAATTAAGTTATATAAGTATTCATTTTGATTGATGAGTAAAGCACTAATTAACATGTATAACTTAAATTAAGCAAATATCGTGTTTTATATACATCCTTATCCTAAACATTGTTTAAAAATCAAAATAAATTTATAATAAATTAATTTAATTCAACACTTTTGAATGATTTAACGGCGATTCTCAATATTTACAACTTATATAAACGAAAAACTGTTTTGTATTTTATAAATAAAATAAAATAAGAGAAGTATTTAAACTATAAAATACAAATAAAATAAATCATTATAAAAAATATTAATGCTCTTCACTACCGCCCATACCAATAGACAATGAATACAATTTTTCTAATAATAAGAATTAATTTTATATACTCTGTTACAGTCTTATAGTAGAAATTACATAATATTATAATTTGTAAATTTTAAAAATCTACTCATTTATTCACAGAATTTATAAAATATTTTTTATAAATGGCTTGAACATATTTAAATAACAAAACAAATATTTTAATTTACTAAATTACAGTTTGTTGCTTAAATTTTATATACATTTAATTCATTTCAATTAATTTGTTTATTTAATATTTTTATAAATTTTAATATTTACAATATAATTATTTACTCATTCTATTTTGTTAATTTTAAACACTCGTTTTGCCATTCATTATTGCATTTAGCGTTTTAGCAATTAGCAAGAAAATTTACGAATTAGTGTAAATAAATATAAATATAATAGATTTAGACAATATCTGTTAACTAAATATGTATAATATTAGTGTTATTCAGTAAATTGCTTATTAAATAAAATAAAGAATTTTTATCGCAAATATAAAATTGAAATGATAAATATTTACGATTTTAACGTATATTTTATTTTGAAAATTAAATACAGTGTTTGTTTGTGCTCAAATTATAAAATATTTTTTCCACTTTTATATTATTATAATTTACTATTACTGTACATTGCCTACGGCTCGATCGCACTGCCGGTGCACTCGCACCACAACATCGAAGTGATTCCGTCGCACTCGAGCGACAGCAGAGCTCGACCGACGTCGACATTCCCGCCGGTGTTCTCCCCCGTCTACCACACTAAAATTACTCATTCCTCACCCGTATACTTGCGCCAATAGCAAGTATTTATCCCTCGAGCTCCGTCACGTCACACTATATTATTTCATCTATTTTGTAAAACTGTTTGTTTGTAAATTTGTTCTCGCCACTTTTAAAACATATAAATATTGTATATATTATAAATAGAGTTTAACAATTTATTAATTATTATATTTTGTAATCTATACAGTGAAACTGTAACATAGTATTTAATATAAATTATTATAATAAGATAAATTGTTATCGTTGTATATTGATCGCCTTCGAAATGTTTATATATTTTTATTTATTATTATATAGTTTTATATATATTTTGGTTATTTATTTTATTTGATAAAATTCAAAACAGTTATTCGTTTATATAAGTTGTATGTATTTATAAGCGCAATTAATTCACTCATTAGATTTTAATTACATTTTTAAAAATTTGAATATAGATATACAGTGTTTCCCTTTTGTAAGTTTTTAATCATTATTATTAAACAATAGAGCATGGCTCTTTTTTAAATACCATACGAATAATACGCTTAATTAAAACCAGAGTTAAATTGTATTGAAATATTAATTATTAAGTAAACGTATTATTTGTATAATAGGCAAAACTGTTTGTCTTGATAATATTGTCTAGGGAATAACTGTATATATATAAACAATTTAATTGACAAAATTAAATTGTATTATTGATTGTATAATAATGAATTGCATTTTTCTTATATAGTAACATAAATTTTTAAATATTTTATTTAAAAAATAAAACACACATTAAAATAACATAAATTAATGATAAATAATTATTATAATGTTAGATAAAAAACGTTTATAAATATTAAAATTATTTAATATATAAAAAAGATTAAAACACGTACGTTGAAAAATCATAAAATAACAAATTATTAATAAAATTTAGACATTTTATAGCAAAAACTAGAAATTTTATTAAATTCTTTTAAAAACTACTGATTTTTAAACGAATTATATTAAAATCATGATATCTTGCTAATCATATATGGAGTGTATTGTGATATGCGGAACGACTCGTATCGCCGCTTGAGTCGTTCCGAAGAGAAGTAGTGACGGGTTTGGTCTTGGGGTAGGCCTGCGGTCGCTCGGAGCGCGACCGCTCGGCTTCGTAGGCCTTCCTCATGTTGAGCTGAGGGCACCGGTAGCTCTGGAGAGGCCCTGTAGGCACTCCTCGTGGAACGGCGGGCGTTACCGATCCGTGCGTCGACTGCGAGCTCACTCGTACTGTCGGTGTGGAAGCGAGTATAGCTGCAGATCTGTTCGTCGGACGCACTCCAGAATGCGAACGCACTTGAGGTACGGCAGGCATCGCACGGGAACGGTAGGGAACACTGGATTTAGCGGACATTACAAACACTAAATGAATTAACAATTGATTTGCGTTTCAAAACACTTTATTAATTAAAACAACTGTTAGTAACGGCGAGTGCTCTCACGCGAGCCACTCGCTCCGGTGCACACTCTAGCACCGCATGTCGACTGTCCTCTCGACTGACTGCTGTCGACTCCCCCCCTTGTGCTGAGGCACAGTAGGCTTTTATAGGCAAGAGGTAAGTAAAGGTTAGTGGAAAACACACATTAGATGACTGGGTAAGTAGGTGAGGCTACGTGACTAGAATCATGAGTTTAGTTTAAACATGAATGACAATTAGTTTTAGACAATAGATGGCGAAATTATCTTTCGGCATCTGACAGTATTATAAAAATATTGCATTTGTAAAAACATTTATTAAAATTATATGTTAAATAATACAGTATTTAGTTAAAAGTACAAAAAAAGTTATAATATCTTAAAGTAATTCCCATCATTCGTTTGTAGTTATTTGTATAATATCTCGTGTGATGGAAGAGTAGCCAAATTTCAATATTTTACAAATTAGCATAATCACATAAATTCATTAAAAATTTTTAGTACAATTTCTAATATATATTTTTCAACTAATTTAATTATAATTGATTTTATTTACAATACTGTCTTTTCATAACTAAAAACTAACAAATTAAGAATTAAAAATATATTCTATTTTACAAAACTATCCCGTATACTATTATTAAATACTGACAGAATTTAATTTATATAAAGCGACATTACGCATTTAGTGTGTGTTATCTTGTTTGTTTTTTAATTTTCACATTTTTATTAGACTATATAATTTCTGACCATTTGCTACTAAACTTTATATCCAATCTACACGTGATAACTGTTTTAGCTATAAAAGCAAATTAATAAAACTATAATACTCTAGATTTGGTAAATGTTAGCTTCTTATGCAATGCCTCTTTGCATCTACACTAACTATTACACTAAAATCTCTCGATGTTAGGGATATTTTATATTAATTTATTTCTTATTACATATCAATTTTAATACGTAAGTTTTAAATTATATAAAGCTATTATAAACTTTATCTCCAATTTTATATTACTTAATAATTTAAATCAATTTTATGTTCCGAGTGGATTTAAGATCAAGTTGCTATACTGTAGGTAGCACAATTTGGCACTGCATGCAGGATTGTTTTTATGTATATTTACTTTATAGCTGTCCATACATTAGTATTTCTAATCATTGAGTTCAGTGCATAATAATTTATATTTTAAAACTATACAGCAAAATGTACATTACTTATTTATACTATTATAAAATGGAAACGCGTTGTTTCACCTATTAATATTATTTTTAATACCTTTGATTGCTAGCATAGAAAAGGTATATATAATTTTTTAGCCAATCCCACCCACCCATCTCACTATTATTATTGTTGCGCATTGTTGAATGGTATGCATATATTGAGAGTATCCTACAATAGGATTAATATTAATATAGTGGATTGGGCGGCTGGGAAAATGTATTGGTGGATATGGTGCAATAGTGGAGTGTATACTGCCATAGGAAATGCATTGGGCTAGTAGATTGGCCCATTGGTTTGCTTAGGGGGGAGCATTGTAAAATTGCACGTTTTATAGGTTATATTAATAGCGCGCCAATTTGAGATAAGATTCGCCCGCGTATACAGTGAGAAATATGGTCGGGCACCGGCGGCTTTTTATGATGCTGGTCATTTTGCACCAGCACGCGAATTCCACCACTAGCACGGCCCGATCGCCGCGGCCATCCCGTCCACCCGTACTAACGAGTGCATGCGGCTGGAGACTATTAACGTCGGCCCGAACCTTTATCCCATTAACATGATAATCGACACGCAGACATCGACATCGATTCACACACAACCTCGAGCAGGTGCACACACCCCATGCCCGCAGTTTGAGAGCACCCGATCCGAAGACCAGGCGTCGGTCATCACTTACGTGATTTACAAACCGATTGTCCACGAGTTCCGAAAAGTGACCAAATCGTACCGTCAGATCAAACAACACGTGAGCCCTACACTTGCGGTCCCGTTTCCGCTCAGCTCCTAGCCTTCAAGAATAGCGGCTATTAAATGTTTTTGGGTATTATTTAAACATTACAATATAAGTAAAATATACATGTAATATTATTTACAAACTAGGTTTTAATGTTGGTGAATATCCAATAAAATTTGTAATTGTAAAAGTTTTAAAATAGTAAAAGTCATAAATTCATTTCGCACCAAATATTTATACAAAATATTATTAGTAAGTTAATGAAAACTAATTTTGGAATTAAGTGACAGTTTGTCGTATTAACCCTCACATTGCGCAACGCATACGCCTACGGATACAGTATCGGTAATGATCAAGGTACTTATTATTTAAACAAAGATCACACAGGTCCGGGTCCTCAATGAAGAGGTCCAGGTCCGGTCCGGGTCTTTGGTAAAGACCTGAAAGACCCGGACCTGCGCAGCTCTAAATATAACATTAAATTTGTTATTATTTCAAAATAATATTTATTTCACTATTATAAGTAACTTGATTATTTTAGTATATTCTGAGGAATATATGCAAGATACTGTGATATAAATAACGCATTCTATAATATATTTCTTTTAAATTTAATTAAATATATGAGGTATTTCATGCATTATGTTAAATTACATTAGAATACAATATATGAATTATTAACTGTATAATATAATTAAAATATTTATTTATTAATGCAACAATTGTTTTAGATTAACATTTGGCATGTGCCAAAGTGGCCATAGGAAACTAATTTTACAAATAAAATCAATTCTGATTTATTAAATTTGTAATTTATTTGATAGAATTTATGCAATTTAAATGTTATTTCTGTTTTTTTTATTAACCAAAATGCTCTTGTTTAATTGCTTCAAAATTAGTTTCAAATTAATTTGAAAATACATGACTATTTTTAAACAAAAACACTTAATTCTTAAAACTAACATTAGCGAGTGTCGGCCATCTTGGAGTTCAAAATTCTAACCTGCTTCGCACTCCTACGCGTCAAAAACCGGTTTTTTCCCAAATGGTTATTCGAGGTCAAACAACACTTGCACTCCTGTGCGATAAAACACATCGCACTGTTAGAGATCTACTGATAAGAAAATGGCGGGAAAGAACAATAGTCACCCAATACTACTCTCGTAAATTGTAAACTAACTTTGTATAATAATTAAAACTTTAAACATGTTAGTGTTCTATTGATTTTCTCAGTTACTATATTGTACACTTTATTTAAATTTATAAATACAGATAAATTTGTATAATTCCACACAGTTGGGACAGATAATGAAGTGATAATATATTAAACTGTACAATAAAATTAGATATTTATTTTAAGTTTTAAATATACTTAATGAAGCCAACTCATCTCAAATTAATTGTTATTTAGTAAAATAATAAACATAATTTTTAATTTTTACACAGTTTATACAGTGTAGTAGCTTATAATTTTTTAGTGTAAAAATTTCAACACTTATTTAACCTTGTCATCACAAGAAAACAAACTTTGATCCGTTTGGTTTGTGTGTAAATGTAGTTTTTGGTTGTTATAATTACCGATTATATACTAGAAAAGATATTTATATTATTTATAATATATAATTGGATTATATTAAAACTGTATTATTAGTTGCAAACTATAATTTACTTTTATGGTAAATATAATTAATATTAGAACAAATTAGATAGGAATATATTATCATAGTATTTACATTTATGTAAATTCGCTGTTTATTTTAAAATTTAAAACTAATTCAATACCAAGTTATAAATTGATTAAAACAACAAGTTATAGTGTATTCTCGAGTAGAGTGTAAGGTTAGAGGAGAGTAATGTGAAAGCATAGTGAACACTAGCAAAGAAAGTGAGAGCACTTTGAGTTGATATTTTATAATTGTATACTATTGTTCGAGTTAGTTTGATAAACTGTAAAAAAATATCAAACTTTATTTTATATAATGTAGAAAATTTTAATTATTTATTTTGGTTAGCAGTAAATCGATCATAAATTTTTCTTAATTAAAATGTTAAAATATTTACGTTTGGAAATACAAAAAAAACCATACAGTTTTTTTATCTCTTTCAAACGACGCATTTTACTATAAATTTTTTTAACAACTGTAATTTAATAACAATTCGTAGTTTTTAAAATGTTATTTAACTATATATTGATTGCTGGAATTATTTCGCGTAAATTGCAATTTTTTTAAATTAATAATATAGACATTCTCTTGATATTATTATGAATAACTGGGTAATATAAAGTTATGGTTGAAATTTTGTAATTAATTCATATTTTTTATTAGTAACTTATATATTTGATAAAATATTGAAATATTAACACAATTTTCAGATTTATCATTAATAAATTAGTTTATTTGAATATAAATATTCCCAGAAAATATATTGTAAATTGGTTGACTTTTAACACCGTAGAGATTATGATCGGAAATTGGTCTTGGTGAATATCCTAGCTAAATCGATTTTAATCATAGACATCTGATTTACAGTGTAAATTTTTAATAATATGCGTACTTAATTCAAAAAATCAATTAAATTGTATAAAAGCATTTATAATTAACGCATGAAACTTTTTATATTGATAACTTATTTACTTCGAATTGCTAATTTTAAAACTGTCAATAAATAATGTTTTACAAAAAATTATTATGACTATACGTAAAGTAAAACAAAAATTTTAAACACTAGATAGCCTATAACCTTTGACTTAGGCAACCTTTGGCAAAGGGCTAATGCGTCGACCTGAGCGAGTTCGAATCCCTGACGGGACTCAATGACAACGCGGTCCCCAACCCAGGGGCTAATGTTTGGGTAGAGCTCACGTCGACATGCCTGCCCGGCCGAATGAGATAGTCGACGTGAGTTCGGAGCGTTCAGCCGTGTGTTCTTAAATCTGTGACGGTATCCTCGCCACCGTGCCTAACCAGGCGATGTGGTGTTCCTTGGCCTTCATGCGGGGATGTGCAGGGAATAGCCGCAAGGCATGACGCATTATTATAACCTTTGATTTAGTAAATATAATTAATCATTTTCAATGATAAGTGGTTTCTATTATTTATATCTACAAAATAATTTTTGATAATTAATATCAATTTATTAACATTAAAGTTATAGTCAAATAAGTATTATTAATTATTTATTACACTAAATACGCTTAAGTATTTGAACGAGTTATGGCTGATTTAATTTAAACACAACTACTTATTTGGCTAAAACTATAATATTAATCAAATGATTAAAATTTTTAAAATATTTGCATTCATCATAACAGTGCATCTTCAATTATACTGTACATAAAATATTGAACGATTGACATTATGTTCAATATATTTAATAAAAATTTAAATCAAATTAATCAATTAAAACATTTAGATTTATGTACAGTTTGTCGTACAGTATTAGTTCTTACAAAATGTTAATATTATTTTTAATTTGTTAATTAGCATTATTTTTAACTGTTTTTTTAAATTTACATTAGTAATTTATAAAATTATATATTTAAGGTTTTTTTTAATTTTGTTCAATTAGAGGGCCACTAAGCATTTTTCATTTATTCTAAGTATAATTTAAATAATGTTTTGATATTTTTCTACAGTTTATTAAAACTAACTTGAACTATAAATTCCAATTGTAGAATTTAGAAAATATACAACATAAATTTTATAAATTATTCGATATATCATAAAAGTAAATATACCGATAAATTTAATGCATATAATATTATTTCATTTTATTTAATTAAATATATTTTTAATAAATATTACATGATTATAATTGAGACATTGATTTATTTGTATACTAATAATATAATATTATATACTAGTTTTTACACATTAGTAAATAAATTTACTTATTATGTTAGTTTAAGAAATGATATAATATTTTATAATTTTTATTTGCTAAAATTTATTGCGTCTGAATATCATGTAACTTAATATTATTTTATGTCGATTATATCCTATGAGAAATTTTATATAAAAAATTAAATGTACCTGCAATCGTTTAAGTAAAAATATGGCCAGTATGACTTTTTATTTATGCACTCCTCAATATTAATCCGTTATAAGTCACCCATCATAAGCCTACGCGGCGTATTAATGTTAGTAATCAACTATTTCGCCATAACAAAAATTCCTATATCCCATGTTATTAAGTACGTTCTACCACTCTAAATCATAAATCGGTTAACCGGGGTTTATCTCGAGATAATCATTAAAATATACAAGTCTCCGTTTTGAACAATAGTGTAGTTATAAACTGTAAACAATATTTAATAATTATGTTTAATGTAGCAAATTTTTTGCGACAAATATATTAAACTACAAAGATAAATTTAAAATGTTTTCAATTTTATTACAAATGTAAACTTAGAATAATTATTTGCTAAATAAAAAAATAGTATAATTGCAAATATTAAAGAACCAACCCGATTTAGACCTAATATAATTTATGTTTAACTATTTATGTATATCATGCAAGTATTAAATTTATAGTTTGATATTGAATAAATATATGATGACAAAAAACTAAAATAATTATCAGAATTTTATATTGTAGTAATAAATAATATTTTTGGTTTATCAAAGTTTATCGATAACGCTTTAATGCTAATTTGTGTTCGCTAGTTTGAGTAATAAATGTACAGTTAGTTTATTTATATGAAAATGTGTGCACTGCTCGAACATATTAGTAATATTAACAATAATATTTATAATTTGTTATTTATAAATTTTACTTTATATACCTTAACACCTTGATGTATCAGAATAACGAGTACATAAATATTTATTCTAAATATAAATTGCACATATCACTAGCGAGTAAACATAGTTAAAAATATTTCTTATATAAATGAATTTACAACGCTAGCATTTATACCAAAATTTATATTGGATAAAACCCGTATACAATTAGAGCTAGCTCGTTAATTTTATCACAACTGGCTAATCGCCGCGGCCATCTAATTAACCCGCACCCATAAGCTTGTGCCAATGGCGCTCAATTATGAAACTGCCATTCCTCAGACAATCGACGTCGGTCCGAATCAATCACTAGCATTAAGATTGTTTTAGATAAATTAAAATTAACGCTCAATAACATATTATCAAATCTAATAAATTTTTATAATACAGTACTATATAATGTAGTGTCATTTTAAATAGATCTTTTTGAGCGCTAATTTCATTTTACGCTAAAGCAATCCTTATGCTAGTCATCACTCACGACAATTACAAATTAATTGGCCGGGAGTTCCGCGAAGTGATCGAACCGTACCGTCAGATCGAACAACGCGTAAAGCCCGGCGTCGAGAACGTGCACTCCGTTGTGGCCGAGTGTGAGGAGCTCAGGCACGCACTTATGCCATATTTTGCATATCTTTTCGCAGCCGGACCCTTTTTCCCACCGCTTCCTCTTCCCGCAAATATTTCAGCTTTCGTGAGAAGCGGCTATTAAATTGCGTTTTGATTTATATAAATACTGACATTTAAATCAACAAAAATTTACAAAAATATAAATTGTGGAATTGTAAACATGAATTAAATATTTGTTTATTCCAATATTGATTATTGTTTTGCCAATCATCTAATAAGGAGGTTAGTCGATAATACAGTATACCCTCTGAGTTGTGAACAGCCTGGTGCACACCAAAAGTGTACACAACTGGGAGCGTACACAGTA
>JAQIXC010002649.1:0-10439 GCA_034697605.1 Metabelba pulverosa
AATTTTTTACTTTTTTAAATAATACTTAAAAGGAGTTTTATATCCATATATTCTTTACATTAACGATATACAATATTCGATTTACGTAGATTGTACATTATAGTCACAATATTGTACTTATAAACGAGGTAAAAGTATTGTACAGAACAGTATAGTACAACACTACATAAGGTAAGATACACTGCATTTTATGACAAAATCACAAAAGATAAAGAGTATTATTCATAAAATGTTTTCGTTATTTAATTTTAAATATTTTATTATTCAATTTAGGCGTAACTTTGAGATGTGTTTTCAAATACTTTTTATTAGTATACAGTATTATGAATAAACTTAATAAAAACATTTGAATAAGAACAAATGAAATATTTCTTGAACTAACAGAATTATTAGAGTATAAGCCTAATTACTGTAGATAGTTTAAAAAACCTAATTGCTACAATTCCATTTGATTTTAATATAACTTAAAAAGCGTATACTTATGCGCTTATTTATACTTTACAATTTGTATTGAGAATGATACTAGTATATTAAGCCGTCTAAAACAAAATTTTTATTTTGATATATTAGATTAATAAATAATCAGTGTAAAACTCAGTAATCAGTAACTTTTACAAACTTACAAAACGACCTTTTTTATAAACTTGATTATTTGCTGCTTTTAACAATAGTTATCATTGCACTATAATTACCTCGAAGTTTACAACTCTAACTTTTTATATTAGAATATTTTATAAGCTAGTTCTATAATTGTATATAAAATTGTATAGATATAAGTTGTTTTTGTTTTTGAAAATTACGTTTTAGTGTTATTTTTTGTAGAAAGTTTAAATAATTCTTAGGATTCCAGAGATAAGTGTTTTTTTGTGTAATGAGAAAACTCCGTCAATGGTTGCGCCGTTCAAAACAAAATACCTCCTGTGCTCTCCTATGACGAGCGTATGGATGATAACATTTTTTAATATTTAATATTGAAAATCATAAGAATGTAATGATTAGTGTTGAGGTAACCCTTAGTTACTAAACAATATAAGGATTACCTTATTTTTGACGATAGCGTGACTTTAAATCATAAATCCATGAATTGGTCGAAAACATGCATTCATTCTGACTTCGGCTCTAATTCGAGAGCAAAGCATACCTTTTCTGTCATTACATTCAATATAAGAGAAAGTATTTCGTTTGAAACAAATTTTTCGATTTAATTAAAATTTTATTGATAATTGCATGCTAATAGTTTGCTTGTTCACAGGTTAGCTGTTTAGTTATAATTTTAATCTGCACATTTTCAAATTCACTTCTAAACTTGGGTTTCGCATCAATACTCAAACTTAATCTCTATTCATAGAGAAAGAATCTTGCTGGATTAAGAGTACACTTTTAATAATTGCAACTATTACTAAATATAGTTACAACAAAGTTATGAGTTAGTATTTTTAAATATATATAGTTGCAATGCGTAATCTCATAGAATATCAGTGTTTAAGATAAAAGTGCTTTTAATTTGTAAAATACATTTTGCATTAAAGACGTTACTTAAAATGTTTCAAGATCAAGTAATTACAATTGTATCTTGTATAAGTTATACATTTGATTATGTTAATTGATATAAGATTTATTTTAGAGAAAAAAAACCATTATAAAAACTATTTTAAAGAATAGAATTGTTTATAACAATAGTTTATTGTATTGTATACATTTACCAATTTTATAGCTAAATTTTACTTGTTCATTAACCAACAAGATATAAATAATACTTTTGTCACCAGAGAAAGGTTGCAATAATTGCAAAGTTTAAGATTAAAAAGAGCTACATATTGGATAGTTACCCAGCAATTTAGCGAGCAAACAATTTACATTGCGCAAAAATTAAAATGCAGTGTGCTGTAATTTGTCTTTATTTCTGTTTTTGTTTGTGCGTAAAATTTACAATTAATTGGAAAAATATTTCTATAATTTTTGATAAAAATCTAAAACCATTTCCGACTACTTCATAAAATCAATGACTAATATTTGTTGCTTTTCAAATTAAATAGAGTTATTTTTAAAAATTATTTCAACTATACGTTAATACAAACGTAATCTGACTTGCCACATTTTTCTGAGAAGTTGATATTGTTAATGAATTATTATCTTAGTAGCAAGATAAAACTTAAGTGCGAGTTCCGCTCTATGCCATACCAATAGAGTCGGTAATTAATTATTTTCTAATTATATAAATAATTTCTTATTTATATAATTTAAAATTTACCCATAATTTTGTTTTGTAGTTCTTGCATATTTTGTTTGTTTCATTAACACTATATAGACTTATTGTCAAAATGAATAAGAATGGCATGCAACATAGTTACATAAAATGCATTAATTTAATTACAAAGTTCTATATTTATATTTCGACGAACGAAAGGTATAACTTAGCTATCGCTCAATTGTAGTGTCAATTGATTCAGCAATCGGTTAAACATTAATCAGCAAAAACGCAGTAAAACTTTTCACTAATATTTTATTCTCAATTCATTACTAAAAAGCATTTTTAAACTGCATTTTTTAAGTTAATTTACTTGCTATTTTTGCAAAATAAAAAAAACAATTCTAGCAAATAATCCTATTGTCATCTAACATGCAATTATTGTTTAAGTTTAAAAAATACTCTTTATATAAATAAATGTTATTTCATGTAATTATCAATAAAATTTACAGACATGAGAATATGTGGTTTAAGTTATAAATTATTTAAAGTAAATATAATTTATTAAAAACATATGATTTGTTTTTTCAATTAAAAAATTAAAAAAAATGTTGAGAACTGATGTCAACAATAAGTTTGTGTTTACTTATGAGAGAAAAAGTAGTTAATGTAAAGATTGAATAATATCAATGAAATGTTGTACGGAATTTGTTCTATGTAAACAAATGATTCATTCTTTTACACAAAATTGGTTCAATGCTAGCTTGATACATTTAATAAATGATTAATACAATGAATAAATGATTTATAATTGCATTGATAATATATTTTAAAATAGTATTACAATGCTTAATGTTATTTTAATTAAGTGTATAGCCAAGGTATTTTATCTCATCAGTGTGTATGCAGCAAAGAATTACAAAGAAGCAATTACTTACAAGTTAGCAATCAAATTCGCCAAATTTTTGTCATCTTAAAAAATTATTCTAATTATCGAAATTAATTAATAAAAATCAAGTTTACATGACAAATTAATGTAGTGTATATTTGGCAAAAATATTTAGTATTTCAACGATGTTAAAAATTATGCATACACAATTATTTTTAAAAGTTATTAAAGAGTTATCTAAGAAATACTGTAAGTTATAAATAGTAATACTGTATAAGTACAGTATTAAATTAGACCCAAAAATTTAAAACTTATAGCATATTGATACAATTTATATTTTAAACTAATAATTTATTGAATAACTAACTAACTATATAGTAATAAATAACTAATAATACTTTTAAATGTATTTAAATAATATTTCTAACAAAAATAACATGTTGCATTAGCACAGATCGTATTTCTTTAAAATAAATATTCTACCTTATTTTATTACAGTATATATAGTAACTTAATTAAGCGATTTTTATATGACTTGATAAAAATAATATTTTTATTTTATAAGCTAAAATATCATGCAGCAATGATTCATGCAGAAAGTAAATGTAAAATTTTTTGGTTGCATAGTTAAATCATTCGTCAATTTTAAAGTTAAAATATTTGTTCAATACAAAGCATTCTCAAACCATTATAACCATTACATTTGTTAATTTTATTATGTTTTTTCCAATAAGTTTATCAATAAATAAATCAAATATGAATACAATTGGAAAGATTTGAATAATGTTAGCGAATAGGAAAATATTGCGTTTTGTGTGATGTACTCAGAATCACGTTTTACATAATTGACAGGAAAGTAGTTTGAAAACCAATGAGTGCTAAACAAATATGACTGAATCCGATGAATAAATCTTTTAATTTAAAAAACCATATTTGCACTTCTTATCGCATTTAATATCTAATGTTTCCTCTATTTAGTACACATTTTCCGATTTGAGTGCAAATCTTGGGTTTACAACAAACTGTTGAAATAAGTATTGTTTTGTTGAAATGTAAGTAAAAATAAATAATTAAATCATCGTTTTATTGCTGTACTTTACTGTACATGTTATAGTTTTTATTGTCCAAGTTCAGTACATTTAAAACACACCATGTAGATTTTTATTATATGTATGTTCAGTTCAGTGTATATGAGATATTCTTGTCTTGTATTGTATAGATACAATATGTTCATAAAATTTAATTGCTAATTTTATTTTAGCAATTAACTAAAAATTAGCACTTATATTTCAAATTTGCACTTTATAACCTCTAATTGTTTGGAAATAGGTTAAAATTTATATTAATTTCTATCAATAGCATTACAAGTTATTTTTACAAAGAAAAAATCTAAACATAACTTTTTCTTTAACCAATAACTTTAACCAATCTATTTTTTACAAAACACTTTAAAATGGTGAATATTGAAGAATAAATAGCGCAAAAAAGAAACTTGCCAAACATTGAATAAGTTAGCGGTTAATAAATTATAAATAATATTTTTATTCTTAGCAGTCATTGTAATTACAGATAAATGAAATGATGTTTTTTCTGGATCATTGACTTTGCATTGAAGCGATTGCGAGGAATTGGTGGAGAAATTTGCTGAAACTCCGAAACTTCAATAACTCAATCGATTTTTTCTCAGACCTGACGCTAAAAGAGCGGTAATATCGGAGCGTCTGTTCACTGTATGAAAGATTGGAATCCAGACTAACGCACAGGTAATGACTCACACCTTTCGCTTGATTTCGTGTTTATGTATACATAACAGTTCGCTATCACTCTATTACTCGATTCGTACGCTCCGGACCATTGGGTTTTATTATACTGTAGCTTTTCTTATGCAGTATATTATGCTATTACGCTATATTGCATTCTTTTAAAAAACAAGTAATAAAACTGAGATTTAGATAACGTTGAGTACAAAAAAGTTATATTAGAGTCATATCGTATTCGACAGTTATTGCAGTCAATCATATCATCGCTCGATATCAATGAGAATATTCGCCAATTCTCTAACATAACTGAGTTATCCAATCGTTGCCGTCGTTTGAGTTCGAATGAGTGAACGTAAAAGCGCTTACACTCAGCGCTCGTCACTCATACCTACACCGCATACACACGACTCGTAATTTCGTTTTCGTTAGTCTCTCCAATCACTCTCTCAACTCATTCTCTGCGAAATTCTCGAAAACGTACAGTAATTCCAATTGTTTTTCACTCAAACCACTCGTTTTCGTACAATCATTGTGTGCTTCGATATAATGGATTCGAAAAACAAATACAACGAAAAAGTGAAGAAAAGTAAAGAAATGTTTTCTTTGAAGTTCTTATACACAAATCCAATCGGAAAGCTATTAATTCACGAAAAGCTATCGAAAGACTCGATTGTGATTCGGGCCGACACTGAGCCCGATCTCGACGCCGACCCCCAACGGGCCGCATACGTGCGCTCAATACCCAAGGCATTGCTCTATAAGGGTCTCCTACTTCAGGGATATCTGGTTTACCCAAAGTTCCTGAAGAAGATCGAGAACTTCGAGGTGAGAGCCGACGACATTTGGTTGGCTACGTATCCCAAGTCCGGCACCACTTGGACTGAAGAGATTCTGTCACTTATTTACAACAACGGAGACATCGATAAAGTCAAAGACAAGCTGTTGGCCGCCCGGGTCCTCCACTTCGAAGTGGGCCGACCTATCGGTCACTCCCGTTCGCTCAAGAAGTTACGGTCGCCGCGTCTTCTGGCCACTCATCTGCCGGCGACACACATTCCGCACCAATTGAAACAAAGCAAATGCAAAGTAAGTGCTCTTTTGGGCCTTCTATTCGATTCTGATAGTTAGGGTTAAATAATTCCCGAAATTCTTGATTTCGATTTTCAGCGACAATTTGCAGATTATTTATCTGAGTATTTATGAATAAAAATCGATCGAATCTAAGTTTATAGACCTGTGATTACGAGCTATACATTAGATAACATGACTTTCTATAACATTATGCAGTAGTGATGGCCAGGGCTTCATCATAGCCTCTCACGAGTTATATAAGCCTCACACCCAAACCCAAACCCAAACCCAAATCCAAACCCATTCCTATAATAAATGTAAGTTTTATAACTTGTACTGAATATGTACTGTACTCTGCATACTGTACGTACAGTACAATAAAATGAAATGACATAATACCAGACTTAAGTTATATAGTATAAAATATTTTACACATCTTTTCTAAACTCAATAAAAGAATTGTTAACTAGTTTTCGAATAAAAGTAAAATTTATTAATTAGATATTGAATGGAATATTGTTCTATTTAGCAAACTTTTATTATCATGTAATTAGTATTTATTAGTACCGGTAATCTATTCTGTAAAAATAAAATTGATAGAATTTGAATTGGTCTAATAATCAAAGGTACATGAGTGCTATAATAATTGCATTGTAAATTAAAAACAGATAATCTATGTGGTCCGCAATCCGAAAGACAACGCCGTCTCGTACTACCACCACCACCGGATGAGCACATACCTGGGCAATTACAAGAGCTCGTGGGACACGTATCTCGATCTGTTCGTGAAGGGCCAGTTGGCTCATGGCGATTGGTTTGAGCATGTTAAAGGGTATTGGGATTTGGCTCAACAGTATCCAAACCGAATTCTATTTGTTTCCTATGAAGAGCTAAAAATTGTAAGTTTTAAATATACTCTATATTTATATAACATTTATATAATATATATATATATTTGCCAATTGTTTGCCTAAAAAAATGTTATATAATTGAAAAGATTTATTAAACTAATGCTTTTAGTCATAACTTAATGAGAAATTCTAATCTAGAGATGAAGTAATTTAGTGTTAGTGCAAAAATATTACGCGCGACAAATATTTAGGGCACTAAGCAAGCTCAAATTTAATAAAACATTTATAGACTACAATTATCTTTAATTTTTAATTTATTGCATAAAAAGCATAGTTCTATCAAGATAAAACGCTTTGTGTGTTTTACACTTATACAAGAGATAACTGACTTTTCGTGTTAGCGCTTGAATTTGTTTTCGATTTAAAAATTAGATTTTTTGTTTATATTTTATAACTAAATACAATTTTTTTCTATAGCAATAAAATTTTAAAAATATATTTTTATTGATATAAAAAGTTTTACATTTATTACAATTCTGGTGAAATGTAAAATAACTAAGCAAGGCATGTTTTTATAAACTTATCAATTTTCTAATGAATCATTTAAAAATTTCTAATATAACATGTGCATTAAATTATACAGTACACTCCGTACTCAGCACTAATCATTGAAATAAAACAAAACGGAATCAAAATAATAAGTGTATAAGTTTGACATTGAAATCAAGACATATTATGTTTTATGAGTATTGTATTTCGTGACACATATAGATAAAGCAGAATATATTTTATTAGATTTTATATTATATTCTAATTATTGTGTTTTATTCAACCATTAGTGAAAATAGAATGTAGACAAACTTGCATGACTAAATTTATATTTGACTGAATAATTAAACTGAAATAACCCGCATACTTGGTACTAACAATTCGATTTGACCATGCTTAATCGATTAGAACTTACCGAAAATGATTCGACTAATATCGGAGTTCGTGGGCCGGGAGCTGTCGAACGAGACGGTCGAACGGATCGCCAAACACTGTTCGTTCGATGAGATGAAGTGCAACAAAATGGTAAACCGAGAGAACCTTCCGATCAAAGACCTGTTCGATATGTCCGAAACGAAGTTCATGCGAAAGGGCATAATCGGCGACTGGAAGAACCACTTCAGCGCCGAACAGAGCCTACTCTTCGACAACCACTACAGCGACAAACTCCGCGACATCGGACTCACCATTTCCTACACCACCGAAGACGCCTTACATCGGATGCAGACATTCGGACGAATTATTGACCAGAACTGCGATTCGACGCAAGAAATCAATTCAAATGATTTGTTTCGAAATAAAATGATTAAACAATCGGATGATTGCAATGAAGATGAAGAGCGAAAAGTTTGAGAATTGTTTGCTTTTGAGGAGCGAAACATTTTTTCTAATAATGTTACAAATATTAGTGAAACACAAATCAGTTATCAATTTAACCAAAGAATCAAATTTTTCCATTGATTAGTCAAATCTAAGTTTGAATGAAATATTAATAGAATTATTATCATACTACTATTTGCATCGAAACTAGAGCTCTAATTTAACAAAAACTTTGAATTGGCTTTGAAAATTTATTTATTGCCTTGTTGATTTGATGAACTAATATACAGTACATTATCATAGATAATAAAATAAATGTTAAATTTTAGCTTGACTAAGATTTAGCATGTCTAAAAATCTATTTAATATTTCAAATCACTTAGATTGTAAATTCATTATTTAACCGAATTTTGTATAAACTTAAAACTTGTGATTATAATTCTGAATTGTATAGATTTTAAACATACACTACAATAAATGCTTTCAATATAACTTGCTAAGAATACCCTTATTTTAAATTTGCTAAATTATAAATATGCATATCAAATATCTTTTAATCTTACACTAAAAACATAGTTTTAAAATATACAATTTTATACAATTTAAAGGAAAAAATTATGTACAAAAGCATATATGAAGTAAATTTAAACTAGCTATGGTCAAAAACAGGGTAAGTGAAATCATTGCGAACATCGTTCAGCACCTCTTCGGGTATTACCGATCCGTCGCAGCCGAACAGAGTGTAGATGTCTTGCGACATATAGGCCACAAAACTCTATAAACAAAACAATAATTGATTGTTAAAAAACATTTTTCAAACAATATACGGAAAGACGACTTACAATGCCTTCTCGCCTCACATACAGTATATCGGTTTGGGATCCCTATTGAATAGCGCTTCGCTATTGGGAAGGGGCAGGTATGCGATGAATTTAAAGGGCACTACATGTTCGTCGAACGAGTAGAAAGCGCTTTCATCTCTCATATAGACGGTTCCGAACCGTCCGTACAGTTCGACAGAACTCGGTTTGATGTTGTCGTGAGAGAAGCGATAGCGAGTGTCCGAACCGCCCGACGAGTTGAGTGGAATGAAGCGGCTCTGGAATGTCTTTGTGTTGTCCTTCCACAGATATGTGCTCGAGTGCGCCAATAGTTTCCAAATTCTATCCAGCTCAATTTCGCCCTTTTTCACGCTATTCTCGAATTTCAGCACTTTATCGCTCGACTTATTGCAGCAAAAAATGCTTTTTATATCAAATCAATCAATTTTTATACACTGTATAAATGTTATTTCTATACCTCAGAGAACAGGTAGGTGAACCCGTCCTGAATGTACGCCATTTTCAAGTCCTTTGCGGAGTTAAACACTTTTGATAGCTCTTGTGCCGAACCAATGACCGGACATTTCTTCCGGTCCCCACACTTCACATCCAACTCATAGACGTATTCTTTAGAGTCTGTCTTATGTTTGAGATATATGTAAAGAATATCTTTCGTTGGAATGAATTTCAGTTCTTTCACGTGTTTCAGAGCCTGGCCTTTGATTTCATAGGCTTTGTATTCCGAACAGAACTGTTAATATCACATAAATTAGTCAATATTTGGTTTAATTAAAATTTTAATTTATTTTCAAAATGCAATACAAACATCAGATTTTGACTGTTTTACAAATATAAGCAAAATAATTGACAATAACTCTAAAAAAGTCAACATTTTCCGCAAATTATGTTTAAATTATCGTTTAAGAAGAATGTAATTTAAAATATAAATTTAGAATTAATATAAAATGTCTAAATTGTCACGTGAAACAAGAAATTTATTATTGTTAACTCAACAAATATTGTATTTAACCTGGACCATTGTTTAGGCTTTAGGATTGATAAATTGAAGAATAATTTTGTTTTATATAAAAATAATTTAGTAAATTTAATTGTAATTTAATCTTTTTAAAAACGTTTGTAATTTAATATATTTTTTGTTGCATAATTATAAATATTTGAATGGCGAATTATAATTAAGTTACTTGACATTATATATTTATAATATCCAATATAAATTTGCAAATTCATTTTGTATATAATGAATCTATCAACATATTATTTTAATTTTAAAAATTGAACAAAAATTAACTTAATAATTTGTAAGTTTATAAACAATCTATTGTTAATTACTATGTTTAATTTAGTTTTAATAAATGAGAAAATGTAAAGTTAAGTAAAAATAAGCAAAACGCGCGTGATAATTAAATAATCATTAGAAATAAGTGTATAATTTCCTTATATTTTAATTATTAACTTCATTTATCTAAAACT
>JAQIXC010002650.1:0-10434 GCA_034697605.1 Metabelba pulverosa
TAATGATTATAATAATGAGATTACAATTCTAGTTTGAATTTTTCTCAATTCAATAATAATAGTTCAATAAAATTCATTCACTACTCAATTGAACAAAGATTTGAAACTCTAATTCACATTAAAACTGTTGATTAGATAAAAAAAAGTTGACGTTTCGTATGATTGCAAACGTATTTAAATGTTTTTATTGAAAGTTTAAACGTTTTAATGAAGTCACGGCTAATACGAAATTTCCGGCATTAGTCGCCCTTTTATTTCAGTGACAATTACTGTCTATTAAATGATTTGAATTACTCGAATGATGGCTTATCCACGACATCAACCCAACTGTCCGTTCGGCTGTGCGATCAGATGTGGGCGTAATATGTGATGCAATTTACTTGTGCTGTTATGTGGTGTCTGTCTATTCCTCAAGAGTTAAAAGCATTATTCCCATTGATTCCATTGCATAGCTTGTCATAGATTTTCGCAAAACCGTATTCCACAGTATGTTATCAATGCAATTGATGGCAATTTGTGTGGATTTGTGTAGTTGTCTCTACTCTCCGGTTGTTGTAGTTTTTTAAGTCAGTTTATACACTACGAGATTCACAACACATTCACAACACAACCTCCCAGTGAGTCGAACAATAAGCCGGAAAGAGTCCGCTTCAGCCCTAGGCCTAACTCACTGCTCTCTCGCTGCTCTCTCTCTCTCTCTCTCTCTCTCTCTTTCTCTCTCTCCCTCCCTCCCTCCCTCCCTTATTCTGCTTTCTCTTAAGTCAAAGTCGAATATCATGAGAGTTTAGTTGGAATTAATTCAGTAGCATGGCTAAATTTTAGAGTTTTGATGATCTCGTCTTCTCTAGTTTTAGACGAATTGAATCCAATTTCGATTCCTGTATTGCATTCTTACTCTTGTGGTAGAAGTTGAGGAATAATTGATTAAATGAAAACGTATTGCTGTCGCAGAAGTGGTCTATAAAACTGCTCTAACCCAAGCACTTAATCTATTGATTATGAATATATAAATCTATGAACTGGTAGAGCGAGGCATATGTGCAGTCCATTAGGGAATTATGATATTATATTGATTGCAATTAATTGAATTTATGCTTAGCATTGATGCAATTTATTATAGAAGTGGTTTTACTATTGAAAACTCCTCTTTGTTTGGGATAATCAGTATCGCCTTCAGAGCGCTGTTCCTATTATACGAGCGTATGATTCGATGAAAGGCATCGAAGGCATCGACGGCTCAATCGCTCGAAGCGCTACATATTTCTCTCGATATGATTGACAGATGGGCCCGAACTCGAGCCACGATTCGAGTAAATGCCTAATTTCTCGCTACAACTGTTTCAGACACTGGTCTCATGCAAAGTGTTTATACTCTGTATTCGATCCAATTTACTACATAATAATAGTATTGAATAAAAAGTTTCATAATTGCATTCAAATCATTCAAATACTCTGCTTTGCATTCCTTTCGCAATTGTTTGCGGTTTTTATTTCCATTGAACTTAAAACAGATTTGAATTTGTATTTTAGAAATATTTTTATCGTTCATTCGATATCGTATTTATATAACGCTTACACATAACAGACAATGACTTATAGACTATAAATAAATTTCATTTTTGTGGTGATAGTCAACGACACAATAAGGCAGAGACACACACACAGTGTCGCAGCACTCGAGCATTTGATTAGGAGTCGAAATTAACTGATAGTTACACTGGTGATAGTTTTGATATGCAATAATATTTTTCTCCGTATTATTCACTCGAATTTCGAGAGCATTGTCGCTGATATGGAGAGCGTTCGACAGTCGAGTCGTTTGCGAGTTAGGCAACGATCGGCAGATTTGACACCTATTGCGCTCAGTCTCTAAGCAACCGAAGATTATTCGCTGGTTTAGGTGTTGTGATAATTGTTTGTTCCGTCTTGGGCTGTGTTCGCTCAAAACTAAATTACTTTTATCACAAAAAGCCAACATTTTATTTACTGCCATTTCCTGTGTATGTGTGTGTCATAGAGAAACTATGCGACAAATGCGTCGACAATAGAGAGCCCAACACTGCCGGCGCTTTCCATCGTTTCGCCGCTCTTTTCCCATTCAATTCACACGATTTAAAGAAGTTTTTATGAATTTAATAATATTTGTCTTAAAAAGCTGTTTGTATTTAGAAATTAATGTAAAGAGGAGTTGACAGTAGTATAGCATAATTTTTGTATACATTACTGTTTATATAGAGAGCAATATTTATAATGCAGTGTAAAACTTGAGTGAATGGAGTGTATCTATAGTAGGGTTATGCATAATGTGAGTCGAGTTACATATTTGACTTCAACAAACAGACCAGAATTAAGTGCTACCATTAACTGTGGTTTACCTTCAATCATAAGACGTATTAAATTTAGTTATGCACACAATTATTCTCAACTTTCTCGCACTGTTTGTCTCAATTTTTGTTCTCTTCCTTTCATTTGCTTCTTATCGCTCAGTCTATTGGCAGCAAAATATTTGCCTTATTTTGCAAAACTCTCAAACCCTCGAACCCTCGAACCCTCGAACCCTCGAACCCTCAAACCCTCTAGCATTATGTCAACGATTCTGTAATACAAACCTATTCTTTTACAATTGAATGCCTAATATAAAGTCTGTTTGTCAACACGTCTTATATGCTGTACACTGTACAGCACAGAATTACACAATCTACACAGTACTGTTTACAACTGATGCAGTTTAGATATTTTGTAAATTTGAGCTTGCAAATTTTTTTTTGTTTTAGACGCCTTATCTTATACTATAATTTGAATAAATATTTGTAATATTATCTATTACCTAAATTACTATATAATTTTTTAATTACAAATAATATAAATAATGTTTTAGCAGCAAACATTAATCTTATTCATCTCTGAATTATGAAATTATTTACAAGACTACAAATTTAAATGCTTAAAATTGCATTTCCAGTATAGACATAAAAACAAAATTTATTGAATTAAATACTTTTAAAATAATAATTTTTGTCAATAAAAATATTGATTTACATTAAATGCAAAACAAACTAAAATCGTATTTATTTAGACAAAAAGATTAAAAACAAAAATTAAGTTATAATAATAGATTAGAATCGTCTGGAATGCAAAAAATGATGAATTTGTTATAATAAATAGAATAATTGAAAAATTGGAATTAGCTTTAGTTAAAGCTGTAAACCAGGAGATGATAGTAAATGGAGTATTTGTCGATTGAGTTTATATCAACATGTTTTTTGCCAATCAAATCAAATATTTGTCATTTTTAATGGTGAAAAGTAAAGTGTAAGCATTTGTGATGCACTTAACAAGTCTCGACTTAGAATATTACTAAACCAAATATACACATATTGTATATACAGTATAAATATCTGTACCTACTTGTGCGTATATATACAGTGCAGTGTCGTATATAGCGGTTGTATGTATTGGTATACGTTATGTAATATTTGTGTTTGATTTGGAGTTTTGCGTTGCCGTTGCACATACAGCACAGACAGCACATACAGCACATACAGCCCATACAAACAAAGCAGAGAATTACTGTGCAATATCAGCACAATTGCATACACAGACAGCACTTATATGTGTATCACAGCTTACATATGAATCATTACTTATATTTGTCGAGTTTGAGTATCTTCTGTCTGTTCCTTTCGCTGGTGCGAGCGCTGCTGCCAGTGCCGGCTCTAGTGCTGGTGTGCTGGTGCTTGTGCTCGACTACCTTAAAGCAAATATGTAAATAAACCTAATATTTGTGCCCCATCTCTACCAAACACTAATTCCAAATATGTACTCAACAGCAGTGGATAAAGAATGCTCTGAATTAGTATATTTAGTCAATTCCTCGACTCGATTCGAGACAGTCCTCTCTCTCCTACTCACTCACTGCTCACTCTTCACTACTCACTCTTCGCTCCCGTCCTCAGCACACCATTCGCTCCGTTCGCTCGCAACTAACCGTTCGCTTCGATTCAACTAAAGAATATTCTTTTCGCACAGGAATCAGAGCCGAGCCTTAAGGCCTTTCCGTAAACTCCACTTTAGATGTGATATCTTTGCCATAATTTATGTTTTCAACAAAACTGTATTAATGCTTATACTTCGATCACAATATGTTTTCATTCGGAATGCGTGACAAGAATATTAAGTTTTCAATTCAATAAATCTTCGCTTTAGCCGACTCTTAGCGTACTATTCATCAAAAACAAGTGAAGAGTTTGATCGAAGAGTTTACCACTGCTTAGAATAACATTGTATTAACGCTTTGGGTATGTATTTGCAAACTAATGCCTTATATTGTTGTATAGATAGCAATAATTGCGTAATAGTGTTTAAAGTCTTGACAACAGACAATATTTTGTATCTCTATTTATATAAATATTATTATTATTTATAAGTTTTAGTTTTAGAGATAGTTTCTAATCAAGAAAACAATAATTAAAACATTTTTAGAATTAGAAAAATTAGTTACGCTTTAAAGCGTTGCCTTGTTTTTACACTCACTGTATTCACTTAAACATAAATGTAAAAAGAGGTGATCATATTTAGGCATGGTACTATATTTTGAATGTTGCACATTCGCACGACAATATTGTAGCCCGAATTCATGTGAATGATTAAGTGAGGCTCTGGTGCTAACAGTGTTGTGCAATATTGTAAATTGGATTCTAGTGTTGTGTTAGTGATTACTGTAGTGTTAGTGCGAAGTCTACTTTGAAAGTGACGTGCGATCGATGGGACGCAGAGTGCCGTCAAATGCTAGTGAAATATAGCCATATTTGTTGAGCGGATGTGAATTTCTTCACATCTATCTCAGGCAACATATTATGTGATATTCACTCTTCTCTACGCCTTTTGGCTTTTGTCGGCCTTTCGCAAAGCACTTGTATTTGATGAGAAACACTTAATTTATAAAGTGTGAAAAGTAACAGCACAGTCAGCGCAGAGCACAGGCAGCTCAGTGAACACAGTGAGCACTGGCAGCCCATTTCAACTCACAATTTCCATTCAATTGCATTCGCGAGTAGGCACCGGCACTGGCACTGAGATCGGGATCGGAGTGGAACAGGAGTGCGAGTGTAGCGACAAATATGATTGAGGCTCTCGCGCTGTGTGTTCCTTCTGTTCCTCTTTATTGCGTGTCTATAGTATTCGCTATTATTGTATAGAATTGGTGCGAATTCGCAGTGAATTTAGCGCCGAAACGAGACACTCGAGTAGTACAATGTAACTCTACGCCCATTTAATAATAGTTTAGAGCCGTTTAATTGCAATATTAATCAGTTGGCGTTTACTGCAAATTACTGCAATTGCAAAATAACAAAGTACGAATACACAGTATATTTACATCTTATTATTAAAGCAATTTGTTAATGAAGTAATGGCGAGATTTATGTCTGAGTACTAGTGGTTGGCTAGCATTCAGTCACGTATTCCATTCAATTCGTATTAGTGTCGCCGCATATCAGTGCCGCAGTTGAGCTCTATTTTTACCATTTTATTGAATTTCATTTAACTGACAGATCGACGACTTATACGCGAACAACGCGTTTGAATGTATACTCTAATTAATACCTCGAACTGTGTGTCAGTAATACTCTAATTTGCATTCAATTGTATGCATTGCTCTTTTCAACTATAAATCCATATAATTCTATGCATTCTAAACATTCTATGCATTGAAATATTCGAAATACTAACTCAACTAATACTCCGCTAATACACACTACAGTCGATCAGTCCGGCAGAGCATTAGTATTAGCGAACGTCGATTATGTCGATGTTATAGCAATTGATTGCACGCTTTGAGCCCACAGTGAGTCGATTGCAGGAAATCGATTGAAAGGACGCAGTTTTGCGCCAATCGTTCTCTCCTCTCCTCTCCTCTTCTTCTGGTCTTCTGGTCAGGACCTGATTGTCACAATACAGACTCACTTTCACTGCAGAGCTGTCACTGCCTTCACTGCCTATGCCTTCCCTAAAGGCAAAGGTTATTGCATTTGCGGAAACAATATATTGAAGATTAAAGATATTGATGTTCCGAACCAATCGATGTGCAGTTGATGCCCAGACAGGCACGACAGCGAAGACTGGGCTACGGCTCACTCCAACTCCAACGAGCGCTCAAATCCGTTGCTTACACTTCTCTACTGAAGGTTATTGTATCGCTAATACGGAACTGGCTTTGAGACTAAGCTCTTGGATTTGCGCTCAAAAACATCTTCCAATTCATTCATATTAAATATTTTAGTTTCAGTTTTACATTCAAACTATTTTATTGCTATTTTTCATATATTTAAACGTTTCTAGGAATAAATGTGCATTATATTTATTTAATATACTGTAAATTATACTTTAAATTAAGTTGAAAATAAGCTATTGCTATTGTTGAGTTGAAAGATTCTAAATTCACTTAATAGATTAGTATTAGATTCTAATATTATAAAATTATGTTTGATAATCATATTTTACTAATAAGTAAACAGTTTAAACAAACTTGGTGTACGAGCATCATCTATGTGCGAATACGCAGGAAAACAATAACAAAATGGGTTTAAAAATTAATTTTAATAAAATAATCAAGTATTTTGCACATCTTATATTAATGAAAACGGAATATTGTTATATACTGTACAGTCGAATATAATAATCGAACAAACTGTCAGTCAGCCGAGCATTTATGTTAATATTCAAAAAGTTCTTTCCAATACCAAAATCAATGTAAACTGTGAGAGTGGGAGAGAGAGAGAGAGAGAGAGAGAGAGAGAGAGAGAGAGAGAGAGAGAGAGAGAGAGAGCCATCGAAGTGTATGAGCGAAATGAAACAGTTTTGCGAACCGAGCGCTGCATTAGGACTCCTGTCCGTTGTGACCGTTTGTTTGCATTGCTTCCAAACTTGCAATGCTGTGAATATTCTCCACTATTAATAGTGTATAGCCTAGTGGTGTAGGCAAATGTAGCAATGTCTATTTTGATCTATATATTTGGATATATGGACTGGTGTGCTGTGTATCTACCAAAGCACCAGTAACTTCGCACAAGTGAATAACAAAAATCTGAATAATACTAATATTGTATTTTATATTCTCTGTTTGCTTTTCTCAGCTCTATCTTCAAAACTTCTGCTTTTTTCAAAAATATGAATAAAAAAATTCTAAAATTTAAAAGCTTTCAAATAATGTTATTCAAAAAGTTTCGATAGAATATCGGCAACAATAGCCAAAGAAAATAAATAAAACTTGAATATCATTATCAATTGTGTTTGTCTGACAAACCGTTAATACATTTTATTAAATACAACCATTTTGTTAATTTACTCACAAACATATTGTTTTTGCCATAATTTTTAAAATAGACTATTAATCAGATCAATATTTGTGGAATTAGTCCTAAATCTTGTTTATTTTGTAACTTTGCATATAACTCATACCTGTATAAACAATATAAGTTAACTTATGATTTATATAATCGTAAATTATTTTGGTTAAAATTTCACAACAAAAGAATTTTTAAAAATTTCAAACTAAATTCTTCCTGTAAAATTTAGCCAATTAAGTTAAAAATATTTTTCATGTCTGACATGCATAATTTGATTTTGCTCCACAGGAAGCGCCAGATATGATGAGGTCATAGTTCACACGTTTTAGTAGATTTGCACTGCAATGTGAATATAGCTTTAATTTATGTTATTTTGTATAACGCAGTTAAATATTTTTCATTTTCTAAATTATATTTATTTAAAGTCATATAAAAATTTTAATTTAATGATAAGTTAATTTCGAAATTAAAATAAAACATTTTCCAAGTAGTGGTACAATTTTGATATATTTAGATCTCTTATACTAAACAAAACAATTGTTTGCATTACAATTATCTATCAATCGATGAGTTCACTCATATTCGATGCATTCATTACTGTATAAAAACAATTTATTCTTAATATTAATAATTGTTTTAAATTCATTTAAATGATTGTTTTTAAAATGTTTTTCTAGTTTGAAATAAAATCAATTTGTTTGTCTACTTGTATTTGGAGTTGAATGTTAGCAAGATCAATAATTGTAATTAAATTTGAACAATTAGTTTAAATAAAATATGATACGAGAGAAACAAATAATTATCTAGCATTGGAAAATAAATAGATTGATTGATTTATTTAGTTAACGAATTCCCAGTGCCGGCACTTGATCTTTAATTAAGAGAATGCTTGCAATTATTAACATTGACTTAAATATAATAAATGGTATTGAAGTGCGATTTAAATTAATGTGTCATTAAATGCGATACAATGTGCTCTTGTGTGGCGTCGGGTGCACTCCGAGAGCACTGAGAACACTGGGAACTGCAGTGAACACATCGATGGCTCATATGATAATGTATTTGATGTGAAGTTATAGTTATCTGTTGTGTAACGAGTAAACAGAAAAACTGAAAGAGCGCTGAAAAGAGAACTCATTTACGAATACGAGATAAGACGGAATCACTTTTATAGAAAACACTCTTTTTTGCCTCAATATTAGATCAATATTGTCTGTCAATCGGGAAGTAAATATTAGTCTTCCTTCTCGAATCGTCCCGGTATGCTGGCACAGGCATACAGCCAGGCCTACAGTCAGGCATACAGTGAGGCATACGAGTCAGGCATAGAAGCGCTCAAAAGTCAACAATCTTAAGCATACAAAGGATGAGGTATATAAATGGGGGCTCCGATAGAGTTAGGATTCATTGAATCATTGCATTGTGCATCTCATGCTTTATTTCTCACATACTCTACACACTGTACTCTACATTCACATCCTATCGCTTACATTCACTCCAGTCGACCAACTATTTCGATAATAACATTTCGAATGCTATTCTTTGAAAAGAACGCAACACTTAATCTATTTCTCTAGAATCGAGTCTTAGCTTTCCTCAAATTATTGGTAACTATTTTCGCGATATAAACCAAATAATTAAATAATTGTTTCGTCAGTCGAATGAATGGCTCGCACTTTAATCGCTCGTTTGTATCGATTGATAGCCTAAACCACATCAGAGCTTAAAATTAGATTAATTGGACTGCGTTTGTGAGCCCTCATGACGGCTCATGACTGCTCGCCTCAACTATTTAAGGTATTGTAAACTGTTTTATACAAATCTAATGCCAAATAAATTCGTACTAAACGTCTGAACGTCTGTCACCATATTTTGCTAATGTATTCAAATTTTTTTTATACACAACTCATGTTAAAGAGGATTATTCGAGATTTGAACAAAAAAGTCTGAATCGCATGTTTTGGGCAAAATGGCACTGATTGTTTTGTAAAATTTAATTTCTTAATTTTAAACTTGCCAAAATTCGAATAAGTTGATGGATTAAATTGGAAATTTGTTTGTTATAATAAAGTGAATTAAGTAATGAAAGTTCTATTAAGTGATTAGAACTGCAAAGATATGATTGACTGATAGTCGGCACAACTCAAGGATTGGTGGCAGCGGTGGTGTCGGCAGTGCGTCAGTGCCGTCGCCACCATTAAGAAAGCGCAAAATGCTTAGCAGTGGGCCTGACTGTGCTCTAGTCGACTGTGCTCTCTGCTCTAGTTTAGCTACACAGCCAACACAGCAAACACAGAGAGAAATCGATATTATCTAACGCTGACGACGAGACGACACATCAATATTTTCATCTCTCGCACCGAAGCTCACACTATAGCCAAAGCTGAGCCTCAATTGCATTGATATAATAAAAGTTTTGCTGTATTGCCAGTATAGCCAGTATTGCCTGCATTGCCTGTATTGCCACTCGCGTTGTTACGACTGCTATTGCTTTTGTATGAATGCCCTAAAGCGCGAGAACTGCAGTATATGAATGATATAAACACAATCTCAATGTTTTATTTTCTTCGAAAAACTAAATTAAATATCTTTTGCAGAGATTTTTCAATTTTGAAATAAAAATAAGATACAGATTGATGCCAAGCATTACGATCACAGACTAAACAGAAGTTTTTTTGGAATTACACTCAAAACATATAAATCTCAAAATTGATTTTCATTTCATGAAAATGTTATGAATAAATAATTATTTGTTTTCTTATTTTCTTTTATTCAATGACAAGCATTCGCGAGTAATATCAAGAATAATAAATAAATACATTTGTTGAATAATAAAAATTTACTTTTCTATTTTTTATGTTATTTAAAATTTATTTAATTATTAAAAGAATGTTTATAATTTATATCTACAATACATACATATTATACTTATATACATATAATCTATACGTGAATAGACATCAATATAAAACTTATATATTTACTCAATAATTATTATTTTTGAGTTTTTCATTACTACTATTATTGTTTGAATAAAAATGTCTGAAATATAAAAATTTTCTCAAATTTTGCATTTGCTGTCAGATTT
>JAQIXC010002651.1:0-10432 GCA_034697605.1 Metabelba pulverosa
TTATCACATTTGATTTATTTAATATTAAATTATTCGGGATAACTTAGTTATTAATACTTATAAAACTTTGTATACTTTGTATTTTGTAAAAACTTATACTATAAAAGTTTTTAATGAATAGCCTATTAATTAATATAAAAATACTTGAATTTAATAAATTGTAATGAATTTTTATAAAACAATTATAACACGACATAAATTTAAATATTCACATCAATAATTATTGTAATTATTTTTTGCTTACAATTAGCTATTCAGAAATTTGAGGACCAAATCACTCTTTATGAGACCAAATAAGATTAGCTGCACATGCTAGTTTAAAATACTTTGTAAGATCTTATACAATATCTATAAAAAATATGATAGATACTGGAATAATTTATTCGCGATGCGTTGTTATCAATATAATATTAAATGTAATGTTTGACTACCCCGCTATAAAATTAATAAAACTGCATTCTTAAATATAAACATCCATTGCTAAACCCGGTTATCTGCGATTGCACGTGTCGGTGCACTCGGGCAGCACCGATATGAAGGTAATGTGCGAGTGGCCCGGATGTGAGTGGCCCGCTAGAGTATTTGCGCGCTAACCCGAAATGAGGGATCACCTGAACGTGCATTTGGGTAAAACGCCGTACCGGTGCTCGTGGCCCAGTCGTGAGAAGGCGTACGCGACCCGTCTGCAGCTTATGCAACATCAGCGTCGGCACAAGTACTCAGACTTCCAGTTCTCGCGGTCCGGATGTGGGTTCCAGTGCACGAGTTCTGCGCGCTTTTGACAGCATAAGGAGAAACACGAAAAAAGTGGCGAAATATAGTTTCGATTTCAGTTTCCCATTCAATAAGCAAAGAATTTTATAAGTTTGTAAGTTATTATACTTGTTTACTTACAGGTATTAGTACTCGGTAAATTAATAACAACTAACATTTTTATATGCATTTTGAAAATTGCGCCTAGTTAATAATTTTGTGACATTTTCAAACTTCATATTAAATCTGATCTTGCTAATTATGAGTAAACCAAGGGTTAGATTTTGCTAACTAATTCATGTGTTATAAATGTACAGTATATTATGTAACATTATTTTTATTATTAAATTAGAAAGTGTACGTATTTTAGAAAGTTTATTAAGAATCGTTAGCAAGTAAACAGCGTTTTGAGGGTCAACGACACGCATTCGTCAAAATAAACAGCGCAAAATAATAATTTCGTTCTATTCATTTATTAGTACAATAGTACAGGTACATTTCAATAATATTCACATGATCATTTATCACTGCAATATTTTATAGCTCAGCTTTTACTGTATGGCAGAAAAATATTTAATGTAATATAATATTTATACACTCATAGAACTAACTGTGCAATTCTTAAATAGTAATAAGAATCTGAGAATAAATATGTTTTTGTTGTTTTCCTATTAATACGGAATTTATTAATTGATTTCATAACTCTGTAGCATGAGATGGTGTCAACATTTTAAAATTTGAGATGTACCTATGTAAACAACCCAGGTAGTTTAACGCCAAACCGAGCGAGGAGCTGGAGATGGCGCACAACTTATACAATAAACAAAATTATTTATTAATGTATTTAATTGAGAAGACATTGACATTATATCTCGCATTTCAAGTAATCATATCTTATATTCAAACCTATCGTATAAACTCAAAGAATGTATGAATGCATTAAATACGACACTAATTGACAACAGCTTTCATTTCTAACCAAACCATCTGTTGATAGGAATTTATGAAATTTTTGAAAAATATCTGTAAAAATGAATTCAAATTTGATTTTGATTTTCTTAATGCAAATCCGGGTTTCCGTCGACAGCACTGACTGTCACAATGTGTGCAAAAGTGATGAGAATTGTCTGAAGTTATGCGAATCGGAAGCGAATAATCCGAACCGAAACCCATTGAGTCGACCGCACTGTGGCCTCAGCCGACTCGGGCGGGACGTACGCACGCGGGTAGTGAAGGGCAAAGCATCGGAACCGCACGCGTATCCATGGGTGGCCTTGCTATATACGGCGCCCCCACTTGGTATGCGTGTCTGCGGCGGTGTTATACTCAACGAGTTCTTCGTACTGACGGCCGCGCATTGCGTGGATGACAGGTATAACCCGAGTAGTTGAGTAAACATCGAACACTCTAGTTTATCACCATGCTTATGATGGGAATCATTTTAATATAATAACCACAGTAATTGTAACCAGTTTATCCACACACAAAATTAAAATTATTTTTATGTATGAACATTTTCGGCAGAATATATGGATATATTATTGGCTATAAGCTTGTTAACATTTATAGATATCAATCGTATATAGAATTGCATTTATAATCGTAGATAAACTGTTTTACCAATGAACAATATATTTTCACCATGTTTAGCCAATGAACAATATATTTTTACCATGTTTAACGCCTCATTTCAGACTCGACACGACGCGAATAGGCGTCGGTTCGAATCGCTATGATTTGGACGGAAACGGAAATTTGCGAAACATTACGTACTATGAGTTGGAGCGGCGGCTCAAGTGGTCGGACAACAACGAGACGACTGAGCCGTGGATTGAGATACACCCGGAGTACGACTTATACGGCAAAGACATCCACGACATAGCTCTGGTGAAGACGTCGGCGCCGATCGAGTTTCGCATCGAAAACGACTCATTCCTCGTCAACAGTGTGTGTCTGCCGGAGCGCAAGCCCAGCGACGCCGACCCGGAGCTGACCGGTTGGGCGACACTCGCCGGCTTCGGCTCGATAGTTGTCAGCTACAGGCCGTGGTTTCCGCAAAAACTCTTCGAATCTACCGCTCGAGTGGTTTCGAAAGAGAAATGTGCATGCTTACGTCGACTGGACAACGTTGCTGCCGAACACATTCTTCTCGTCGGCTGTGCGATGACGAGTCGGGCGCCCGGATTAGGCGAGAAGGACACCTATACCGGCGCTTACACCGGTAAACTTGCACATTTAAAAAAACAAAAATTGGACAGTTAATTTTAATATAATTGCTTTTTATATCATGTCTAAAGAGTGAAAATCTCGCAGATTTCTATTTGTTTCATTTCTTATAAGTTTAAAATAAATTATACTTGAGTAAATTTACAAATTACACTGGAAGTATATTTGAAGTACTTAAAAATTTTGCTACACATTTTCAACTTTTATGAATTTTTGCTTTGTCTTAATAAAATATAATACAAACATGCTTATATTTTTGTATTTGAGTTATTGTATTTGTGCTTTACTTAATTGTAAGTTGAAAATTAATTGACTTAAGTTAAATAAACTAAATCTATAACTTTTACTCATGTATAAATTATTTAAACTTATAGTAACAGCAAAAATAAAAATCTGCGAGATTTTGAGTCTATAATCATGTCTAATATAAGATAATTATTAACAAAGAGCTATGTAAAATTTGCCATGTAAAATTATGTGAGAACTTCCAAAACGTACAGCAGTTATTTCAATATCGCACCGTATTTCTACACAGTCACAAAGTTAACATGATTTAGTGAATGCAACTAATTTACAGCTATTACTAACTTGTAAGATTTTATACAGTTTGAAAATTTCCCAACTGTTTTATTTTTTGACCTAGGTGACTCTGGCTCGGCTTTCATTCAATACAGAAATGATCGTGCTTATGCAATCGGGGTAATTACCAGGGTGAGTGTCGAGCACTCGTACGCAATCTTTTTCAAAGTTCACAAATACTTCGATTGGATTACAACTGCAATGCAATGTTGAGTGCATTGAATATCTATTCGCAATACTGTACAAATGCTTTTATTCATGCTGAAAAAATAATCAACTTTGCTTATTTAGTTGAATAATTAGAAAAGAGAATTTAGATAGTATTGCTGGTGCGATAGCACATTTATGATAAAAATAGGATAAAGAATACACAGTATAAATGTAGTGAAATTATTGGATTAAAAAGTCTGTCATTTTGTCGGTCACTAACACTCATTCATCACAACAAACGCAAAAATTATTACTGTTCTATTCATTGATTATTCAATAATTATCATGATCAACTGTACAATGCAAGATAAATGTTTGATGCAATTCTATTTATGCATTCATTAAACTAACTGTTAATTCCTTAAACGATGAAAGGTTTTGAGGAAAATGTGTTTACTTATTTTTAGTGATGTATTTATTTGACTATACTTTGTTGGTTTATAATGTTTGTTTCATTTTTACATGTACCTAATACTGTAATAAAATTAATTAATCGTGCAATTAATTAATCTACTTCTTTAGTTAATGTGCAAGCTGATTTTTAAAATTCGATTGTATTTCAATCCGACATGGTTTACATGTTTATTATGAAAAGTTATGACAATTAAAATTAATCTATTATTTATTTAAAATTAATGTTTAAATAATCATTTACAGGTATAATAATTAACTGTAATTTATAAATTATAAATTCATACTATGATAAGATATAAATTAATTTAATAAATAATTATTTATTTATAATAACAAGTTATGGTATTGTTAAGTATTAATATAAACGTATGTTTAAATGTGTTTTAATCACTGAATTAATTGCTTTAATTTACGTGAGTTTCGCACTAAAAGAGCTGTTTATTTAACACACTATGTCTCACATCACTCACAATTAGAGACTTTATAATTAGACAAATAAACATATTTTTCGACAAAATATTTAGAGATTAAAATTAATGAATCATGTTTGTATGTTAATGTTATAATTAAAATGTGTTAAACGTTATTACCGGTATTATAAATCAAAAGTAAGTTAATAAAAATTAATTTATTACACCTAAATATCTAAATTACTAAATAGAATTACAAAATTCTTAACTAACATTTATATCTCAAATAAGTTTGGCTTGATAATTTTAAAAATTTAGCAAATATTTCATGATTGTTTTGTTGAATGTGTAACAAATATTATGCCAACATTTTTGCAGTCTATATTTGAGACATTAGTGGCCAAAGTGTAAATTTTGAATTGAATTTTATACATTCTACTGTAAATGGTAATGAAATTTAATATCAATTCAAATTATATTGTTTGTTGGCGTAATTAAACCTAGTTTATAACAATAGAACGTATAATAATTAATGCATCAATTATTTGATTGAAAATATACTGTCTAAAGCAAAAACAACTCATGCGGTAATATTTGTGCAAACATTTGAGAATTAGTTTTATTACTTTATTTTGTTAAACTTAAAATAAAATATCAGATTATTACTGTACAGTTTTGCCATTATATCCAGTTTTATAAGCATTTAAACAAGTCTAATTTTCCAGATCTGTTAGAGTTAGCAAGTTAGTTAGCTATTAACGAGAATATCGGTATAAACGCGACAAAATGCTAGTTTCAGTCTGGATAATTTTATCAAGCTCGTTTCCGATAATCTTATCGCAACGAGAGGTTAATATTAGTTCATCGAATCCTAGTGTTGTAGGCGATGCCGCCAGACCTGCCACACAAGCGGAGGCACTCTGGCAAGTTGCATTGTATAAGCATGGTGATTACAGCTACTTCCGCTGCGGTGGTTCGATCGTAGGCCGGCGAGCGGTGCTTACGGCTGCCCACTGTTGCGTTGGGTGAGACTACACGCTGTATACAAACAGTCGCAAACATTTCAATATTAAGCTAAGTAATTTATATGAGCATGGCATATTTGTGTTCAATTAGAACGCGTGCGTCGGAGCTAACTGTGCGCTACGACGGTCTCGATAAGACGGCGCTGAAGGCGCGGAACGGAGTGAAAAGGATTGCGATTCACGAGAAGTACGACTCGAATACACTCGACAACGACCTCTGCGTTCTCGTACTCGACGACGATGTGGTCGAATCGAGTGATCATGCCAATTTACCGGATCAGTTACTATTGGCCGAAATGACAATTTCGAACAAAAGCGAATGCATCGCAAAGTGGGCACCGGTTTGGTCGGTCACCGATAGTATGCTTTGCGCTGAGAGTCGCAGAGCCAGTGGTTGCTATGTAAACGAGCATGCTAAATTGATTGAACATTTTTACGCTACATAATTTATAAGATTTAGAATAATTCTAAGCTATAATTTATAACTGTCTATTAGGGTGACTCTGGCGGTCCACTCGTTGTACGCAAACAGTTGGTGGGAGTGGTGTCGTGGGTCGCCCGCGAGTGTCCGACCGACACAACTAAGTGGCCGAACGGTTACGTCGATGTGTTTGCGACCAAAGCATGGATTGAACGCAAAGTTCGCGAAAACGACGCCAATTGAGACGAAAGTCGTTATTATTATCTCATTCACTGCACGCGTCTTATTGTCGCGAAGTTTCGCCAGAGTTTCATGCTAATATTCATATATTCATGTTCACTGTCAATTTAAAGTATAACACTACAACACTACATAATACAACGTGATAATTGTATTACTTATTTTTTAGCAATTTTATAATAGTCTAACATTTGTATTAATTTTTACAATTTACTGTATTTACAAAAGCTTCTTTCTAATATTCATTCACTTATGTTCACTGCCAATCAATAGTACAGTATATAAAATCAAATAACAGTTATATTATTTAATTATTAACATGTTTGTAATAAATTAACATTTGTATTTTTTTTATTACGAAATAGCTTAATGCTTAAATTTTGATCTAAATAAACTTGAGATAATTGCAATGTAACAATTTATCTTAGCACAATACACACGTTGTAAGCTAGTAAATATTTTGATAAAATTCAACTAAAAATAAATTCATTAAAAAAAATTTAAATTACAAGCAGAAACATTTCCTACAGGACTCGCATTAGCATGCTCAAATGTGATGTAAATATATTTGATTCGAAACCTCTGCCGACAACCACTCGATTCGCACTCATCTCGTTGTGTCTCATCTCTGCGCTCACATCGGATCTGCTCTCCAGTTAAAAAATCTGTTAAAAAGATGAAACTAAAACTAAAACTTTTACTACTTTTATACTTTTATACTTGCTATAATTTGTAAAAATGACAACCATAGCAAATATTGTAAGCACGAATATCGTCGGCTCACTAACCCTAATCAGTCCGTCGGTTATCGCCTATTTCGACCCAAACTCGGGTTTTATGATTATAAGCGTAACGTTTTGGTCGATAATTACAACACTATTCGCTATCAAAGTGTTTGCATTGGCTTCGGTCGGCGTTACAATGACTACGCTATCGACGGTTTACCTCAAATACCGGTTTCGGGAAATTGCGGACAAAATCGCAATTAGTCTGAAACGGGAGAATCGATTTCTGCTGTTGAGAGCCATCGGTGAACACCACTCGGCCTTCAAACAGACGGTAGATCTGAACGAAACGTTTAAATACATTGTATTTATTCTTTACTATATGGCGACGCCGGGCCTCATGACACTCATGTATATAACGCACGAGAATAGCACTGAGTTCTACACCCGACTCGTGGCCGCACTTATATTTCTGGTCATATTTTCGGTCGTATTTTCGATCAATTTGTTCGCTTCTCTGGTGAACCGATGGGCGCATAAACCCTATCGTCTATTGTATGGCTTCTTATTGCACAATAAGACCACAATTCGACAGAAGTTACGAATCGTTCGGTTTGTTGAGACGCTGTCCGGACCTGACATTGGGTTCTATTGCTTAGACTTATTCGCAATGAATAACAACCAGTTCTACAAATACTGCGCCTATTGTGCACTCACTTACGTCTTGTTGATTGGCTTAACTTAAAAACTTTAATTTAATCGAAGTATTACGTGAAGTACTTATCGCGTATTCGGTTAAATATCGTATAGGTATTATATCTTGAGCTAAGTTAGAATTCATCATGAATCATTTAGCAGCGAATTTAGCTGCATTCGTCGTTTATTGTGCATTGCTTATGCAATAGCAGATTGTATTCATTGGTTTACTATGCATTGATATAATTTTAGCATTTATAGATTTTAATTCACTGCAAATAACTTTAATATAAATTATTAATTAGCATTAATTTTTATAAAATACTGTATTACACAGATCAATTAATACTTATCTATTATTAATCTATGACTTATTTGCAAATAGGAAATGCTTGATAAATAATAGATTTTTATCAAGTATAAATGCTATCGAACATTTTTTGCAATAATATTTTTAGTTGATGTTAAAAAGGAATGGTGGTTATTTAAGACAAATGACAATCATTTAAGCAGCAGTAAATAAAAAAATTATCTAGTATAATAATTTTAATTGGTTATTTTCTTTAAACAGTTCTTTATCGGCAACATTACATACGGGAATTTTACATAGAATCAATATTTCCAACATGATTTGTGGAATCTATTTACTATATAAAAAAGTTTGCATAGTAATCGTTAATATAATTATTCATTCTGCTAAGTGTAGTCAAGACAAGAAGATTTAGTTTGAAAATGTTTAATGAAAAAATAGAATTTTATTGAATTTCGAGTTACAATTGATGAGTATTTAGCTTAAACATAAATATTATCATCCTCCTCTGGCGGTGGTATGTCAACGGTTCGGATCCGCTTCGAGCGCCGAATGAGTGCCGAAACACTCGATTCACTCACGACTTGAGCGTTAATGAAGACTTCAATTGAGCGCAGATTTTGCAGTTTTGATAAGCAATTCACTGCAATGTCCGATACGTTTGCGTTCATTACGAATAAAAATTGCAAATTCGGTAAATGTGTGTCAATGTCGGCGAAGAACGAGTCGTTGATTGGATACTCATGTTTGTGACAATACAAGTCGACCGACAAATGCGTTAAATGTTTTAATCCACTCAATGATTGGCAGCGATAGTCGCACTCAATGTCATCGCTATAATTGAACTCAATGTTGAGTCGAGTCAAGCGATTAAAGTGCTTAACAATCGTATCAATAGTCGCCGAACGTTGCGATAGATTCATATGAAACAAATTTAATGACAAATTCTTCAGATGACGACAGTTGCGGCCGATTTGCGCCAATCGGTTAGCGATCGGTATTATCGCGTTATTCCATATAAAACGCAAATTCAGTTCAATAAGCGCCGGCATCTGCGCCACACCCGACAGGAATGCGTCGATCGCCGCCGCAGACACCTTCTCGAACGTAATGATCCGAACGAACGTCAGTCGGTGTTTGTGTTCGGCGACGAACTGCGCGAACGCCGCGACGTCTCGGTTCGTAAGCACTGCCGAGAATCGCACGAATCGGCGGTTGAGTAACCACTTGTTGTGCAGCAAAACATTACCGAAACTGACGCGCGCTATATGTATATCATTGAGCCGTTCGCACGCATTCAGACCCGGCGGGAGGCGACTGAAGCGCTTGTCATTCGTTCCGTACAATGCAATCGATCGAAGCGTTTGTCCGAATGTTTCGCAAAATACGCGAAACGTTTGTTCGCGAATCACACCTATTCTGAAGTCTATGTCCGATATGTGCCGACAATGGCGGCGAATCGCGTCGTACATACTGTCGATTTCCGTCGGACTCGAGTCATAATACGACGAAATGCACTCAAACCCAATCGACCGAATGTTCGGTAGTTTTGGTAGCATTTCCTCGAATCGCATCACTTCCAGTCGTAAACTCTCCTTATCTTTCATTCCTCGCAATAGTCTGTCAGTTATCGAGAGTTTGTATTGCTTTCGATGAACGCATTGTCGCCACTGTTTGGCCACCGCTTCGAAGCGAAACGAGTCCTCAAACGACAAGAACTGCAGAATCTCTTCACACATGTCGTCACCGAATCGCGACATCGAGTCTCGAGCGAAGACTTCACATATGATCTCACTTTTCATTAATTTATTATTTGTCGACATTTCGGTAAAAAAAATTATTTTGTGTTTTCAATCAAAACAATACAAAATCTCTGCAAAAATATATGAAATGTAAAACTAATCAATTCGTTGTTTTTATTAATGAATTATTATTAATACTAATTACTTAATAGTCTAGTAGCATGTAAATATGCGTTAATAAATAGTAATTAATAATGGAATTACTTATTAACGTAAAATAATAAATACAATGAAATAGTTGTGAAATAAATACAAGAATTGGCGCAAAATATTTGAGAAAATATCAACACTTTTCATAACATTCGCTACGACTCCCATCTGTCGTCGATATCAACACTCTATTCATTGTTTACAAACATTTCGCTGTGTTTTCAAAACACTGTTTACAGAAAACTATTTTGTGTTTAACTCTATTTTGAATTTATTATTAATCTATTAATTAATTGCAAGACAAAATTAGTTTATTAAACGCAAAATCATGGCATCGACGCCGAGCACCAGTACTACGTCTACCGACTCTTCGGTCATCACTTCGTATGTACTCAACGATATGATTGACAAAGAATTAGAGCGAATGTGCGAACGGTTTGCGCGAATCGGTGTCTCTCGGGATCGGTTCGA
>JAQIXC010002652.1:0-10429 GCA_034697605.1 Metabelba pulverosa
GCTGTTGAGGAGCTGTATGAGAGCGCCGAGCGATTCGATACGAAGTGTTAAGAACTCGTTCAGAGATACCACTCTCTGTTCCCTAAGTCACACACAGATCGATAAGAGCTGTTCGACTATACAGTAGTGTTCACTCCATTCCAGACCCAGTCTTATAGCACTACTGGCCTCCTCTCGACAGCACTGCCGACGTCTCTGCCATTCCCGTCATTTCGATCAGAATTCAGTCTTAATTCGAATTCATTTGAATAATTATTTTTAGCCCTAAATGTCGTGCAATTGATGAGCGAAGAGAGCGATCCGTTTGTCTGCGATTCGATGCGATTCCGCAGAACTCGTATTCAGCAAAAAGTGACGAAAAGTTTCCAATCGTTTGAAACGCGAAAACAGTTTCGGAATAAAAACTTTTATCGATTCACAGAATCTCTCTTTCTTTGACTTTCATTCAGCTCTCGTTGTTTATGTACGTCTGGCTCTCAGACTGTGATGTAATTGCAGACTATTATGTCATAGCAACTTAGACTACACTCGAATGCCGCTATAATAAGCGCCAAACTAAATAGTGTATACACAAAATAGCATTATTTAAAAATAATATAAATATACCTAATAAATTTTATTGTGTAAAATACTGCACTTTAGATATGTTTTTATCATAGCTTATTTTATTCACTATTCTAATTATATTTCTAATGTTATCAAGTTAATTTACTCTTGGTTACTTTTAAAATTAAAAACAAGCTATTTAATAAAAACAAACTTAGAGTACATTGCAATTAGTTTTAAAAAATAAATAAAATGTTATTACCAGTATTAAAAAGTTTAAAATAATATAATTTAAAATGTTTGTTACAAAAGTGTATATTATAGCGGAATTTGAGTGTATGGTAAAGTGCATTGTTTTGATACGTATAGTATGTATGAACTTCATGAAGTATTGCGAAATGGTTTTGATGCGATCGGAGATGTATTGCAGAAATGAGTGCAAAAATTTCAAATCTATTTTACAAACAATTTAATTAAAAACAATTGAATTGTTTTTAATCGAAAATCAAAATTAAAGTTCAAATTCACTAAAAATGAGAAATAGTGTGCAATAGAGGGACGGAAGGCGGCGAACGAGAGGCGACCGAAACGATGGGACAAATCCTGAAACTAATGGCCGACCAATTGGTTTACTTTGACTACAATTACATTAATTACAATCAGATTAACAATAATTTCAATTACAATCACTTCAACCAAAACAATACGAATGACGCGAATGATAATGAGTTGAATGAAAGCAATGGTAAGTCCGACCGAAGCGTCCGAACCACTCGAATCACAGCTGACGTGACGTTTGGTTTCTCTCATTGTTTGCGGTATGTCTTCGCCGAAAGGTTTGCCCGATTTGTCGCAATGGCCGCCCGAACTGAGTCTAACGGTACTGAAGAACCTGAACGCGACGGACCTGTGTCTGGCGGCGTGCGTCTGGAGCGAACTGGCCAGGGATGAGGTGCTCTGGCATTCGCTCGCCTGCGCGCAGTGGGGATACGCGTCGATATACCTGAAGCCGAAAGCAGACAACTTCTCCTACCATAAGCTCTACCTACAGCTCGACGAGGGCTCAGTCACCTTCAACGCCGACCACAATATGGTCAGACACGAGCTCTTTACCTCTCTCTACGACACACCTGACCCCCAATCCATTGAGACATTAATTTGACTGTTTTGTTGGCTCCGGGATGTGCAGGGAATGGAGTACTTCATAGGACACGGCCTACTCGACAACCACCCGTCGGAAATCGCGGCGTTCTTTCACAGAGCGAAACCGCTGGACAAACGGCAAATGCGGTTATATCTGAACAAACGGCCCGAAGTGTTGGACCATTTGATAAATCTGCAGAACTTCGAGAACCAGTTCCTGCCGAACGCGTTGCGCCGCTTCTTCTCGATACTACAGGCGCCGAACCGACGCGACCACTACCTGCACCTGATGGTCGACAAGTTCTCGCACCGCTTCTGCAAATGCAATCCGAATCTGGGTCTGAGCGCCGACATGATCTACGTCTTGTGCTTCTCGCTCATCATGTTGTCGGTCGACCTCTCGAGTCCGCACATTAAGAACAAAATGTCGAAACGCGAGTTCATCCGCAACGTCCGCCACGCCATACACCTCATGGACGACGAGCTCTACGGCCACCTCTACGACGACATCTATCTCAAGGGTCACATCGCTATCGGTGCCATCGATTAGGCGGACGGAACGGAACGCGACGTTCGACTCATTCCGCAAACTGACAGCTCGACCGCCACTCGCATCCCATTTCGCAAAACCCGATTAGCTTTTCAGTCGCTATTCGTTTTCATATATTTTTTTATTGCAATTATTTTTTGTTTTGTTTGGAATTTTTTGCCTCATTTCTAGTCATTAATTGAGTTTTTTTAGACAAAAGTATTAAATAAATTCGTTTTTTTCGGTGATTTTATGATTTTTTGAGGATTTATATCGTTTTTACTTAATGTTAAATAGTTTTTTGCATTTTTTAAACAGAAGCTTTTTATTTTTGAGCATTTAATCGATTTAATCGGAGCATTTTATTACTAAAAATCAATAGAACCAAGGTGAAACTGATAAATGTTACTGTATATGAAAGCCAAGAAATAACTTCAATTATTTATAGTTTGAAATGTTTTCTCTTCAGTTTCTTAGGTCAAAGTAAACATGATAATTTTGTGTGCGAAATAAGTGAATTTCTGTTTTTAATTTGTAAATTAAATATTGTTTTTAATATTATTGTCAGAATTGGTTTAATACAAATTGTTTTTATTTTGTATTTCTGTTTTGTGTCATATTATGCGGAGTTTTATTTTTGACTTTTTAAGAAATAAAAGTGAACTGTTCAAATTGTTTAATTTTAGACGCGAATAAACAAATAGTTATTAAATATTATATTATAACTTGTTGTTTATTTTTTTATATTCTACAAAAAATAGCTAGGCTATTTAACTTCAACTGGAATTTAGACTGAAGATTAATGGTTTTCGTCTTGAGCATTTTTTATAGACAAGTCAATTGTAGCATGGTGATTATGTTGTATTTTTGAGATGCTAAAATTTTTTCACAGCTATAAAACTGATAAAAAATAGGAGAAATAAACGCAAAACTCATTAACGTTTAAATGGGTTCTTAAAAAATGGAAGCGATTTACGCGAATATCTGCATTGTAATGGTTATGCCTTTTTTACCATGCTAAGTTTATGCAGTTTACGAGAATCCAGAGTATGATATTTTGCAGAATTCAGCGCAAATATATTCGAAAACAAAAATAAGCTTGCTTAATAACAGTGGAAAAATTAGAGTATTAAATTTTTCGATAAGCTCTTTAATCGAGTTATTTATTTATTTGAGAAACTGATTAAAATCGAAACAAATTTTGAATTCAAACCCATTAGGCCTTAAAGGTATGTCTATTTCGCTCATAGACTCCCATTTCCGCGCAATTGTTATTCTATTTAAAGTATTTTTTATTCGATAAGAAAATCCAAACCATTTATTGAATAAAAATAGCATTTTATGCGAAAATATATTATAAATTTTTTAACTTAAAAAAAGTCGAGAAAAATATTGAACTCTTTTTACAGTATAGTATTCGTCGGCTTTTTATTTGGTAAAAAAGTTTTCAACAATTGATACAAAGAATTTTTCATTGAGGAATGCATTTTTGTACATATTTCATTTGCAAAATTGATTATTTGTTATAAGATTTTTTTTGTAATTAAAATTCTGTGCATTCATGCATTGTATTGCATATTTGTAGTGAATCTTAAAATTTTATAAAATTATCTTTTTTTGTTGGAAAATGGTATTCAATTTTGGTTGAAGTGGTAACAAATATGTGTGTTTTGGTAATAACATGGTAATTTATTGAACGTGAATTTATTGCGGTAAACTCAAAATTGAGCAAGGTTGTCGGGGTAGCCACGAGTCAACTGAGTTTGAAAATTTAAATTGGTAAAATATCAATAATTTGAAAGACAACTGATGAAAAAAGCAAATATTTTATTGAATTCAAACCTTTGGGAGTAGTTTCCGGAGAAACAAACAAAACAAAAATTTCAATTATTTTCACTCTGCTCCTTTTATTTGATCAACCACGCTGAAAAATTGCAAATAATAAAAATAAAACATGGGCCTTCTGGCAAATTCAGGTATTTCTAAACTTACAAAAAATAACAGTGTAAACTAAAACAGTGGTAATTGAATTACTGTAAAAACAAAAAATTTACTTGCTCGTTTAAATGTAGAATAAATTTAATATTATAAATTTAAATAATTTAGTCATGTTTAGTTCTTATTCAAAAAATAATTAAATTCACTAAAAATTATTTTGTTACTTAAAATTAACTAAAAATAAATACTAAAGACATGCAACAGATTAAATATCCAAACAAATTAACTTATACAGAATAATTTTCTTTTTAATAACTTACATTCAGGTTTAATTCATGTAGGTGTTGATAAAATGCAACTTTAATAGTGCAACTTACATTCCATTACTTATATTTATCTAGAAAATTGTTTTCAACATTTATTATTATAAAAAATATTTTTGATTTTGTTTTGATAAAAATTAAACAATTCAACAAGTCTCTATTTATATTTATAGAAATACATTAAACCAAAGAATTACATAAAATAGATAATAACTTCTTTCGTGATAATGTGTTCTCTAAATGTGATAATAGAGCCAAAAGTGGTATTAAAAAAGAGGAATAAGTACTCGAATAATGTCTACGACTTATCGGTTCTCAAAGATGTTTAGCAAATAAAGTCATAATTCAGTCGACAATTACGACATCGAAGGACACAATAGCACAAGTGATAGGAAATTGTGTCTTAAGAGCCCATTAAGGCGTTCAGAACGGGAAGCAACCGATGCGGCGCTTCGTCCTATGCTTTGGCGCAGCGGTTCGCGCGGCGCCGCTCGACGCGGCTGTGGCGGCACCGGCGCCCGTCTCGGCGCCGGCCTCTAAATGTTTGCTAATGTCGTCATCGATATTAGCATTAGATTTGATGCACTGTTTGTCTGCGCTGTCATTAGCACTGATATCCCGGCGCCGTATGGGCGCGACCTTCACCTCACTCTTCGGTTTCTTCGACCCGAAACAGAACAATAGGAAACACCGTTTGCGCGGATTTGTAGTCACTTTCCGCGCATTCGAGTCGTTAGTTTTGCTCACATTCTCACCGATAGTCACTTCATTGGCCGTCCGGTGCGATGGCGACGGTTCGCCCAAATCACTCGACGATAGCTTCTTGAAGGACGTCTTGTCCTGAGTCGGACTCGACATCGGCTTTATTTTCGATTTCTTCGCTTTACTGTTGACCATCTGATTGACGAGTTGTTCGAACTCTTTGGTCGACTCGACCCGATGGTTGTGTTTGGGCGTCGGTTCGCTGATCTGCACGTCTGGCAGACCATTGCCGCCGACCCGTGCGTTCCGCTTATAACTAGAGTCCGAAGTGTTCTTTGATTTGCGGCGAAACGAATCATAAAACGAGTTTCGCGGCGATTGTGCCGGCGATGCTGCGGGCGTTTCGCCCACTGGTGTGTCGGCGGCCGAGTTGTTCAGTGGTGTATGGGTTGGCGAACACGACGGCGACTTGAAGTGGCCGCCGGCGCTCAGGTTTGTGTTGACGGTCAGGCAGTCTTCGGTGTAGTTGTCGTCGATTTTAGTGACGAAATACGTCGGAAACGGGAATACGTTTTGCGTGCAATCGGCGAACGAGTATTTGCTCCGAATTAGTTGCCTTCGGGTAGGGTTTGGAGAGTTATAGAGTTTTGTACAGGGTTAAATTTGTTCAAACATGATATTTCGCAATAGATCTCAAGACTAAGTCTAATATTTGTTTTTGAAAAGAATATAAATTTTTCGAAATTACAAATTCCTTTAAAGTTATCTCTTTTTCTATTATAAAAAACTTCTTTGTTTTGAAGATCTTTACCGAGAATTCTGAAGAGGAATATAAGTATTACTGAAATCTATGGCAAATGTACTCATTCGAATAAAAAGCGGTCAAAACAGCGATCTTCTCTCGCGTGTAACATGATAAAATAAAACAATAAAATTCTTCAATTTTTCAACAGTAAAAACATTCCTCTTTTTTACATAAAATATATTTTGTCTTTTCAAACATAAAAAGCTATTTCGGGCGAAAAAATTGGTCAAAAATTTCACACAAATTATTGCAAAAAATCTTTTTCGTATTCGTCTGGTTATACATAACTTTAAATTTATAAGAAAATTTGAAAATATTTCAAAACATATAAAAAACAAGTTTTCAAAAATCGATTTGCGAGTCGAGATGTATAAAATTGGCAAATCGTACTTGGTCAGAAAAAGTAGACTGACTTTAAAGTGAACTAAAAAAGTGATTTTGTGACAGCTATTTGGCGGTGGAAAACAACTGTACAATTCTCATGAGTGAGCGCAGAAATGTCTCTTATTTTTCACTCGATTTACATTCGTATGAATTCGAGGAAAAAATAACAAAAACACGAAAACAATCGCGAGATTTGTCCGTTACATGTCTTACCGTTTCGTATCGTCGCTAATGTGCACTTCGCCCGGCCTACTGTGGCTTTCCATCTTATTGGCCAACGTAACGGTGTTGCCGAACAGGCAGTATCTGCACAAGGAGTTCGCACAAGGAGTTAGAAATTAAATTCCTGACAAAAATAAATATGAGAATTGATTTTTTTCGCTCATTCTCTCGGATAGTGTGTGTAATATATCGATAGCTTTGAGGGGATTTGCGACGAGTGTTCAGACGGCAGGCCTACAGACCTAACCGGCCAATGCATACATACCGAGGCATTTGCAGACCTGGATTTGCGGCGTAAGTGAAATCGGAGGCAAATATTTTCGTTTGAGTTATCGGTACATAAATTCACTGCTATTTCGCGTTTTCAGACTCACCCACAATGCCGGCCATACAGGCGCCCGAATGGATGCCAATCCTCATCTGCGGACAAAACGCTTTATATTAAATTCTTTTTACACAGTATATCCGCTGAAAAGATTATGTCAGCTTGCAATAATAATAAAATGACAAATTCTGACATTATTCTGGCATGCTAGCTTGACATGTATTTATATTTTTCAATATATTCCGTAACTATTTTAATGCATCAAATAATTAATATCTGTATTGTTTTTTTGAAAAGCAATTACTCGAATTAGTTTTGCTAATAAAAAAGTTTTCTGTAATATAATACATGCTTAAACCAAGCGAACTTGATCAATTTGTTTATACAGAATGAATTTTTCATACGAAATAAGTATTTGAGTTATTTATTAATGTCTAATATTTCTTAACTCTTCTCTCAATTTAGATTACGACTTATGAGTTGCCACTTATTTCGACTACTTTTGTCTAATTTAATAATCAAAATAACTTTTTTGCGATGTTTTAATAAAATATTAGATTTCTTTTGCAGTATTAAAACGAATCGATTGGCAATTCGTTTGTTTCGAAATACATAATAAACTCAATTCTCTCCTCTATTCCGAAATTTCGATTAATATTTAGCTTCAAATGGCACTAAACAGTCGAATAATATATTATATTCTATATGTGTATCGATTATATGAAACTTAATTAAGTATTGCATTAAAACTAATATATAGTTCAGATCTTTAATTCCGTTCCGACGGTATGGTATGGTATGGCGCAATGCCGGAGCTCTTAAAAATTGATATGTTCCTTTTGCCGATTTGAAAATTAAATTAAATTTTATTGCTAAAGTCAAAACACAACTTCGCAAATGTATTCATAAATTAATGCCTTTTCCTAACAAAATAGTTTGTATCAAATTTCTAATCCAATTATTTTCTAATAAATAGCATAACAAAATTTTAATTTAATTCATTCTTTAACAAATATTTGCTATAGAATTTTTTAACAAGATTAAAATTACGGCAATAATAAAATAATTACTAACATTGGAATTGCACGGAATATTTGCAATAAATTAATTGACAGTTGCAGAATTTCTAATATACAGTGTAAAATAACAACTCTGATAATTAGTGAAAATAAAATACTTTTTGCTAAGTATACAAATTGATTAAACTATTTATAATTAATATTTAATGCGCTAAAAATTGGTTTTACTAATACCAAGTTCTAATTTAATCAGATCAAATTAGTAACAAATTAGTATCTTGTCTAAATTGAAAATTAATACTTAATGTGAACTAACGAATTCAAGAAATGCTCATTATACTTTGCATTTAATTAATTATATTCACATCTATTAGTCTTTTAAGGAGTGTATTTATTTAATAAGTTATCAAGAAACATTTTTGTCAAAACTGGCAAATTTGAGACCAATTCCTAATTGCAAATTCATGTAAGAATAATGCAAATCATTTCCAACCAAATGCCTGTTCCAGAGGCTAAACAATTTTCGCATTCAATCCTCACTTATCAACGCATTTAGTCTGAATGTAAATTTTACACTGCTCAAATGCTCGAAAGTTGGAAAATTATTAATTCACGTAGTTTTCGCTGAATAAGAAAGAAGTTCTTTTGTTGCTTAGATCTCAAATATTTGATCATTAGAAAAATGCCTTCAAAAGTATTTTGATTAGATGCAATTTTTAAATTAAATTAAAAATTATTCTATTATTAAATTGATTATTTGCTAAATACCATCACATAAAAAATGTTTTGTACTGTATAAATTGAAAAATGAAAAAATGTTTCTAAAATATTTAGCAAAACCTAAAAAAATCTTAAGTTTAAAATCTTTTGTGCTGTTTAATTTGAAATAAATTGAATTTGAAGTAATTGCATGTTTAAAATTAAAAAATCGTCTATTTAATAATCTATTTTAAAACTCTCCCTCGAGGTAAAAAAGTATCATGATAAGACATAATTTTAAGTAATATCAAAAATAGTAAGTAAAATCTAATTACATTAATATGCTTGCCGTCGACGGGCGACATGACGTTAAAAGTGACCTTGATCATCGCCAGTCCCATCTCAATCACTCGGTCCGCGTGATCCTCGACCGACTCGGGAAGACCGCCGACGACGACATACGCGTCGCCGATAGTCTCGACTTTATATACGCCATAAATATTCGTCAGATTATCGAATTGAATGTACAGTCGGTTGAGGAGTCGGACGACATCCATGGGCTCAACGCACGGACTGCTGCACATCGCCGTAAAGCCGACGATGTCGGAGAAGAGGCAAGTGACCGGTTCGAAGCTCTCGGCCTTGACGCGGATGTTCTGGCAGAGTAGCTTGGCGATTTTGGCCGGGAATATGTTGTGCAGAATCTCTTCGGTCCTCTTGTTTTCGTCGCGGAGTTTGGTCTCGAGAATGCGGATGTGATTCGTGGCCTCTTCGAGCTTCTCGACGAGTTCGCGCTCACCCCTGCGCTGGTGCGTCATGAGGATGAGGTCGCGGGTGCGGTCGTGCACCGGGATGTCCGTCATGTACAGCCCGAGTCGCTTCATCTCCTCGAGGCTGTTGACGCGCGGCGAACACAGGAACAGAATGGCGTCCGACTCTGGCAGCGGAACCATTTGGCCCTTAAGTCGCAGCCGAGGCATCGACTCCGTGCTGTCCATCTGCTTGACCGGCGTTCGCGCGTCGCTCGACTCAACCGATTGCTTGCCATTCGTTTGCGTTTGTGTGAACCGATCGCTGCCCTTCACCACAAATACTTGATTACAGTAATTGAGAATCGCTTCGAACCCGAACTCAATGATCGGCCGACTGATGACGAATAGGTCCGTGAATTTCGGCAACGAATGCGCCGAACAGTAGTCCTTCGCGAGCCGTCGCAACGAACTGCCGATTTGCACGATTTGGAAGTCGCGCCGAAATATCATATGAAAGGGAAAGGCATCGCAAATGGTCTGAGAATTGAAGAGCAGGTCCTTCGGGATTGAACTCAAGTGCTGGTCAGTGATGTGCGGCACGAGTGTCGCCGTATAGCCGGCGCTGTCGTCGTCGTCGCTCACTTTGCGCAGCACTTCGAGTATGACGTGTCCGTCGGCCGACTCCTCGACCGTCCGGACGACGACCTGAGTGTTGAAGAACTCTTGGCTCAGATTGATGACTAGGCCCTTGACGATGGCGCTGAGGCCCTTGCGCTCGCTGTAGTAGTGCAGGAGCATCGAGCCCTCGTACGACTGGGTGACGCGGAACGACGGCGCCCGCATCTGCGGGTAGATTGAGCTGAGATGGTCGTGAAGATTGTCGAGATTCGTGAGGAAGTCCCACAGATTACTGCCCAAAACGCGTAATATCTTGTCGTAACCGTTCTGTTGGCAGTACTTCAGGAAATGCCCGCCGAAGGCCTCCAGACACGCCTCCACCGGTAGGCCTGTCCGCCCGGCCAGTCATGCAATTAGTTGTCAA